>MU001812.1:0-104765 GCA_010093585.1 Melanomma pulvis-pyrius CBS 109.77
GAATCAAAACGCGAGAGCGCGCCAAGCAAACCTTCGATTTATGCATCTAACAGATTAGGTTTTCCTTTAGAAAGGATTTGCGTGTTCTTCACTATTCTTTTCTTTTTCAAAAATGACGTTCGTATTAATTAATCCCTATTCGTTGTCAACAAGGATTCGCTTCCCCCTTAAATTTAGAAATTTGCGATAAGCTCGGCTATATAGTTTCCGCCACATAGGGTTTCCGCCAGGCTCTATCAACACGCGCAACAATTCAATTCACGCGATTTCCACCCACACCACCTATCAATAATGGATTCTAGAGAAGCTGCTATTGAATTAGCTATCCTAGCTTTCAATGCGCGTATTTTTTCTACTGTTAGCGCTGCTGCTAGAGCGTACAGCATCCCTCGAGAAACACTACGCGATTGATTGAATAGCGCGACAAATAGCAACACCAGCCATTAACACCAGCAGCAGCTGAGCCCTAAACAAGAAGAACTTCTAGTTGAATGGATCCTTAAAGAAGACGCGCGCGCCTGCCCTCCCTCACACGTTAGAGCTTGAGAAATGGCCAACTAAATCCTGCAGATAAACAGCAATTAGAAACTAGTTAGCAAGCTCTAGATCTTACACTTCCTACGCCGCAACCTACGCGTCAAATCTGTTGTTGGGAGAAAGATTGAGGCTGCTAGAGCTAAGGCTGCTACACCTACTTAGATGCGCGCGTTCCTAGAGCTCTTTAAAGATACTAGAAGAAGGCTTAATATCTAGGCAGAGGACATATACAACATAGATAAGACTAGAATAGCCCTAGGCGTATGTACAAATACCTAGGTTCTTGCAAGCTTATCTAAGAAGAAGGCTTATGTTGCAACACTAGAGAATCGCAAGTAGGTCTTAATAATTAAGTGCGTGTCTGCTGTAGGCAAGAAGCTTAGATGCGCAGCTATCTTTAAAGGCTAGAGCCTACAGACTACCTAGTTTCTAGCATCTATCCCTAATTAGCTATATACAACCTCTAAGAACAGCTAGACCTTAAATGCTATAGGTCTTGAGTGGCTGCAGCGCATCTTTCTTCCTAAGACTACTACATCCTTAGCACGCTCGCGGCTGCTGATAATTGACGGTTACGGCAGCTACTGCAGCCTAGAGTTCCTATAGAGCTGCAAACAGCAGAAGGTTGAGCTCCTATTTCTACCTCCTCACTCTACACACGTGCTACAGCCTCTAGATTTGACAGGCTTCTCAGTTGTTAAGTCAAAGTACCGGCGTTAAATCCTTAAGCTCTTAGCTCTTAGTAATGCAGCACCTATTAAGAAGGAACGCTTTATTACCTGCTATAACTACGCTAGAGAGGAAGGCCTATCAGAACGAGTAATTCGAGCAGGCTGGCGAGCAGCTAGCCTTTGCCCATTTAACGTTGAGCTGGTGCTCAATTCATCTTAACTATCTTAGAGGCCTATTACGCCTCTAGCGCCGCAGCAGCCTCAATCACCTACTGAGAGGCTTCTTGCTACGCCACAGAAACCTCAGGATCTCTACTACGTACAGAAGGAGCTTCAGAAATCAGAGGTAGTCACGCGAAGAACGCAGATAGTACTCCGCAAAGCAGGCAAGGCTCTATCAGCTGCAAATACAAGAGCTGCAGTACTGCAGGCAGAGAACCTCAGGCTGCAACATCTACTCAGTACTACTCAGCTCAAGAAGCCTAGGAAGCGCGTTCAAGTAGACCCAAATCAACGATTTGCGGACATTGAGAATATCATGAGTACGATTCGTCAATCAGCAGCTAAGCAAGCTAATAAACACAAAACTACTGCAGAAGCTGCAGAAGATTTTGCTGCTGCTGCTTCTGCTGCTACAACTCTAGAATCTATGTGTACTGAATGGCAATTACCTTTGTAAATAATTGAGTTGTGGAGGATAGTTGCTAGATGACTATTTTGGGCAGAGCCTGGCGGAAACCCTATGTGGCGGAAACTATATAGCCGAGCTTATACAAAGGAGTACGCTAAGACGCCCTTCGGAGGTGCCGGCCAAAAGCAAGGGCCGAGCCTGTGAGCGAGGAGCACTCGCTGCCCTTTTCTACTCTTGTATAGCCTGACAACATGCTAAAAATACAAAATTAGTTGATTAAAGAGTAAGAAACTTGCGTAATACTTTAAAGAGCTTTTAAAAATATGTTGTTGTCATGTCCCTTTTGTCTGTCCGTGTCATTGACTAGGTGAGAGGCTTAGCATATTCCCTTGATTAGCGGCCTTTTCTTTCAGCCAACACCTCCGTATTGAAAGAAAATTAGCATGCACTACTTATAACAAGAGAAACCAAAACAAGGTATTCTACAGCTTTTGAAACGGAAACAATATTATGCGCCGGAAATAATAAACAAGTGAAGTGAATCGGAACTAGGTCCCAGGAACCCAAATCCTGCTAACTAAAGGAATTGACTAGTTTTTGGTTGTAGCCGAGAACATACTCCTTGAGATGCTCAATCTTGACCCAATCGGGCATTTCGCTCAATTTGTGTAAAGATTTCGCCAGATCGCCGCTGAGGGAATCGAGTTCACTAAGATTGCTCGTCATCCAATGAGCCATTATCGCCTGTGCTTTTAATGCCTTCATACATTCCGATGCAGACTCGAGGGTTTTGCAATGAACGTTCCACTCTTCAATCCGACCTGAAAAGTTGCTCATTCTCCTAAACTTACAAATTTGGTCGTGCATGTCCACCCAGGTTTGGAAGGAGGTCTTCAATGTTGTGAAGCTGTCTCCAAAATCGCGGCACAATTTCTTCTCGTCCACGTCCCAAAGTTGATTGAGAAGTTGGATAAACTTGCCGTAGTCGATATTTGCTGGCCTTTCAGTGCCAGGAAACAGTTCGTTCATGAGTTGCACAGTAAGCTCTTGTCGCACGGGCCTTAAATCATCAGCCGCAGCCGGGGATTCGACACCGCGAGGATTAGCACTTATGGTGTCGTGCTCCCTTGCATTTATTGGCGGTTGAATGAAATGTTCCTTCGACCCCGTCTCTTCGGACATAGTCGTGTGACGATAGAATGGCACTGCACTCTCACTTTCCTCAACGCCTACTCGAGGTATTACCGGCAGCCCATGCTGTACAAAGTCATCAGGCATATCCTTTTGGACCCCATGGACTGAAAATGTGGTGAGGGGGATATTTTCGAAGGCTTCCTGGTCCGTCGCGACGTTGTCATACCCGTTTGTAGTACCGTTGCGAACGCTTAAAGACGGGAAGTTCGGCGAATACAATGCATCTCCCAACTCTTCATCTAAGTATGGACCAACGAAGGCGTGGTGTGAGCTTGGATCGACGGCTCGACTTTTGCCCTTTTTGTGGCTCACTTTAGGAAGCTTTTTAGATTTTGTGGCACCCATGTTATTCCTGCGTCTTTTTTGAGTGTTCGGATGATAATCGGGGTCGTTGTCGTTTGTGTCCCCATAATTTTCCGTTCCAAACATATCTCCTTCGCTCCAGTCCATTTGTGCAGTCAGGCCAGATTGTATTGTAGGATAGTCTACAGATGTTGAAGTGACTCCTAGAGGAGTCGGTATTTCCCCACACAAAGGTTGGGCCTGTTGCGTCGCATCGTACATCATCGCCACTGGTGCTTGACAGCGTGAGCGAGGACCTGTACCCGAAGTTGGTTGTGAAACAAGCGTCTGGAAACCTTGCGATGAATCAACTAAGTCATCATCCAGTTCGAGACTCGATGAAAGGTCTACAACTCGTCCAGCAGCTCTTTTAGCTTCGTTCTTCGCTTTTGCACGAATGAATAGCCAACAGCAGAGATATACCTCAATTCTACCATAAGACGTAAGTATAATAGTCAATAGGGGGCCTGGAAGCTATCTTCACGTACCTCTTTTTATGCTCGTCATTGTCGAGTCTGAGTTCTCTCTGTGTCGGAGTCTCTTGCGCTGTACCCCAAATTTTGTCCCCATACAGAGCGAGAAGCGGAACAGTCAGGTTATCTCTAAAATCTTTCTTTAAAGCAAGTCGCTCAAGTTCTGTCATTGAGTGATCTACCGCCAACGTCGTCTTTGTCCGTTGGGTGTCGTTATATAGCTCTTTAACAGCAGGCTGGTTGGTAAATTTTGGATGACTTGGATCTCCTGTGTCTGAGTTGAGACCAAGTAGCCCAAGAAAGTCTCTGGGCTTCATTTGAGGCCAGCCGTGCAGATATTCTAGAAGCGGTCTATGTCTATGACCGAGACTAGACATGTTTGAAAGCAGCAGGAATATGACACAGTTTCGACGCTTCCACGCTTCGACGGGCCGATTAAAGGTAGAATTATAAAGGTTGAAATTGTTGTCGGTGGGATAATAGGTGTACAAAGGAGGTATGATGCTTACGACGAAATAGAAACAGTGGCCTGTCAAAACAGCAGTAGGTATTACACCTAAAGGACCTAACCCCGTTCAAATCAAAGGGGCGGGGAAGCCAACATTCACTAGTACATAAGATTAGAGGCAAGAAATGACATTGGTCCCGTGCTAGGCTTCCTTTCCCTGCTCAATCTCGTCCTCTACATGTCGTTCGCATATATTTTTTGACACGGCCCAGTTAAAACCGTACCTCTAGACCAACCATTCCAGCCACTCCGTCTTGGCTCAAACTATTCCCGGTGTCCACGGCCTCGCCTGCAGCTGAGCTTTCGCACAATATGGACCTAGCAGGTACTATCCCTGTTATGAGAGTCGCCGAAACTCCCCAGCATCCCATGTAACTGAGACATTTACCGCCTCAACAATTTGTCTCTGGTTAGTAAAGGACTGTGCTTGAGTACTCAGTCAAGGGGCTAAAAGGGAGAGGCGTTGTTGTGTTCGTACCATGGTCTGTTCACTGGTCCCTCTCCATCCCTGTTCTGCTAGCCTGCTGAAAAAGAAATCCCCCCATCCACACCGGGGCCGTATTTTCCGAGTATCCACTGGATTAACCCAGTATGAATCGATTCTGAACCAGTGATCACTATAACAAACTTGACACTTCTATTCGATCGTGAAACCAACTAAATTTGGTAATCCCTTTCTCTTGACGGTGTCTATCGAGGTCATCATACCAAAAGAACTTCGCTGTTATAACCCGCACGATCATAACCAAATTAATATCTATTGAGAGCGGGTTTAGAAAGTGCTAGAAACAATGTTCTAGAATCAGTTGGCTGCATGACCAACATTAGATTTGAGGACTTGAATGAAACCTGTCTTAATGGCTTACAATAACAGGTATCAATTTCTCCTATGTATTAAAATATTAGACCTTGAAAATAGAGTGACGCTATGAAATATTGAATGTGTTAACTGGTCTGTGTTACCGACTGCTGGGGCCGATTTTCTAGTGGGCGAAGCGATCTGCCTGGTCTACATGCATGGCTGCGGCGTAGTTGAGTGACAGCGATATTGCTGACTCCAAAAGGAGGCATTATAGCCAATCATCCTTTCTGCACGGCGCGAATGGCAAACGCACCCTGCAGGATTAAGCAAGCAATGCATATGCACTAGCCTCCCACTTTATCTATTGATTCTATTGATTTCCTCTCCGCTCCATATTTTCAACCCATGGCAAAGGGATCTGCGTTGTAGTGCACTGCTTTTGCACCTTCCCTTTTCTCATAGGCACCTGCAGCGGAGAGGTTATTCTATTATGTTATACAGAAGATCAAAGCTCAATCAAATTTCTCCGGTCCGAGCGTGCCTAAGTTGCGGTAGCAATAGGGCCACCAGAGGTTTCCAGACGTTCGCTAGATTCGCATTATGTTTTGGTGAAAAGAAGCTGACGCAGTAGAGAGGCTACCATATTCTCTAGTCTGTATTAGGATAGGTGTGATGTTTAGGGTTCTTGTTTTTCGATACTCCTAACGTTAGATGATCCTAACCCATGATCTACTTCGACACGCCTTGTTCTTTGATCAGCTCCGCCTTCACTCTTGTGGCTGTTGAATTTGTCCGAGAATAACGCCGATTAGGAGGTTTAGCGAGTGTTTTCATAGTGAACCTTCCATGTCAATGCCCATTCCACTCACCGCTGTTAATTCGGTGGAGATTGCGAATAAGGGACAAGGCTGTGGAACACAGTATTCAGCCCCAAATAACAGCCCCTATCTCGAAGCGTGGGGCGGTAACCCCCTAGTCATCTACACGAATCCTCGGGCTTCCAAATTCCTCCTGCTTCGAATCCAGAACTTCAAAATCTCGCCTTCATGCTCTCCTTCCCTGCACTAAACCATGACGACATGAGAACCGTATTTGAACTACATCTTCTCAAACTACAAGCAATGGAACACCTTTTCTTAAGAGACATCCTATGAGAACCAAGCAAGTAAGTTCTGGTTGTATACCTTCACGCCTTCGAATTCTTCTACCCCATTACAACTCTGGAACTAGGTTAGCTGATCAAAGATGGTGCACAGATCCTCGTTGAAGCCCTGATTCAAGCACTCCTTTGCATCTTTCCAAGAATCGAGGAGGTTGGCAAGAGCAATACAGGCTCTCGCCCTCTGACGTGGATCTACCATCGATCTCAAATGCACCTTCTATCCAGCGCCTGGTTTCCCAAAATATCGGGCACTAGCTTGGAACGAACGAAGTCGAGCCCTCATCCCCATCCATCTTTCGAATGTAATATTCAACCGTTCAAACCGATCTCCAAAACTTACTTGAATGGCCTCCCCATCGCGCACCCAGAAATGAAGGAGAAGATGATTTGGACGGTCATCGGCCACTTCGCTGTCCCGCTCAACGCTAAACTGGTTGAGATTACGGAGACGAGAGAGCAGGAGTATGAAGAGTTCTCTCCTGATTTCTCGCTCTTCCCAGGGTCTCCCCGGCGGAGAGTTTAGAGCTGCAGCATCTAATCGAGGGCGAACGTGTTCGACATTTTATTGCAATAACAACCCAGCGTCTGTGACTTGGGTCGAAATTCGTGGGAAATTGTCTTGTGTATCACTAGGAATAACAGAGTCACGGGTGATAGAGTCGCGTCTATAGGTTGGGGATAAATTTATGGAGGCTCGACGTTGGGAGCCAAATTGAACTTCCGCTGCTCCTATAAACCGTCAACTGATGATTTCGACAGACTTGCAAATTAGGCTCACCCATTTCCTCTAACATATTGTGATCAATGTCCTCCTGATATATGTCGCCGGTGGGACTCAAAGAGGGTCTAAACGACTGGCCATTGTCTTGTGTGCCTCCTCTCTTGTTTCTCACGCCGAAGTTTGTATGACAAGCGGCAGGATTGATTACGGTAGATTGTGAGCAAGGAACAGCATACGCATCTTCCTCACTCCGCCTTTGCCTTGATACCTCTGGAATTGAACGGTTCCATGCTTTGACCCTGGGAAGTTTCCCTAGTGTCGTGTTTTCCTGGTTGTCGACCCTCTTTCTTTTGGTCGGTTCTTGCAGGCTTTGAAGATTTGGAGAGTCGATGTATAGGCTGTCTGAGCCACTATCATCATCTCCCTCTTCTATGTTAGGAATGTTTCCGTCAAATATCCGTGGCGATAAGTTGTTTGTCTGCCAGGCATGTGACTGAGGCTGCGGCGTAGGGTACATTCGCGCTGGGGGTGCTCGAAGCAAATTTCCCTCCAATCTTGCTCTCCTAGTAGTAGGCGTGGCAGAAGTAGAAGGCTCCAGTATCACTATCCGATGATTCAAGGTCAGAATGATCCACTACACTGACTGTTCTCTGTCATCTCTTCTTGGTAGGCCTTTCTTCGGCAAACTTGGGACCCTGGTTCTTCTTGTTGTCTTTGCATCTACGATATTCGTTTTCAAGGCGTCGATAGGCTCTCTTGATAATCCAGCATCAAATATAAAATTTAATGCTTTGTTTGTCAGTCTCGCTTCTCTGGGCATCACTCAAAAGGACATACGTATTGCGATCTTCCTCGCAGCTCCAAACTAAAGATTTTGGATAAAGACGGTTCGATCCCGGTATCAACAAATGGCTTCGATTCTTTCTGCCCCAAATCTTTTCACCAAACCTAGCGGCGAGAGTTCGTACTTGCGTCGAAAGAGACCCTTCCTTCTGCGAATCGCGCCTTAGCTCATCGATGGTCCTCCATTTACAAGTCGTGAGTGACTCTACTTCGACACCGATTGACGTGTACAGCTCCATAACATCGGTATTTTTAAATTTGGGGGCAGAGTGTCGAGGGCTGCAATCTATGAGACCAAGCGATAGAACTATTTTGCTCGCGGGTATTCTGCTGCTGGCGCTCCATTTTCGTACCACGGCCGTTCCGCCTCCGGCCTCGATAAGAGACATGATTGAGAGTACTTAGGATAAAAATTATGGAAAGAAGGGCAAGTGCATGGGGGTAACGAGATCAGTGTAGCATAAAAGAAGTCGAAATGGACATTCGCTGAACCTGTAGTGATGGTTACATAGGCGGCTACATAGGTGGGCATTCGACCGGATACCTACCGCTGAATGTTGATCCCAGTATCAGTTGCATGCCGACCTAGTGGGCTAGGGGGCTCAAATGCTGCCTAGCCACCGGTAGTGTAAGACTAGGATGTAGCGCACAGGAAAGGTCAAGAGCATAGTATTGTCATGTAGGAGAGACGGTCAGCAAGTGCGGTATTACTTAATTAGCCCCACACGTGACCGTACCAAGCTATAATGGGCCGTACCAACCTTTCCAGTGAACCACCAACAGGGCCAGCAGGCCCAGTTTCTTGGCGCTTGGAGAGGCTGCGTAATAATTTAGTTCTTTTCGGCCTCGCAGCTTGAGGACCTAGATTGTGATCGAAAGATGGATGGTCTAAAGTTTGTTTCGCCGTTCTTTGGGAATTATATTGACAAGTATATGAGACCATTTCACAATGAATGTATTCTTCTCGTTCTTTGGTGCATGTATCCAATACGCGCTAGGGGCGCTTTCGCTACAACAGGAGAGCACAACCTGTTCGCTGATTGGGCCACGTTTGTTCAATAGATTGTGCCAGGGGGGGGGGAAACCCGTAAGGGTTGTAGCTTGTATTTTTTTATACATCAACGATGTGTCTCACATGTCGCAAGCCGATAAGGCAAAGCGTATGGTTGAAGCGCTAACGGTCCCAAGTCTCGTTACGAGTGATTCAATTGAAAATTTTGATACATGCGCCGGGTTTGAACGCAATGCGCGCTTTTGACTTCGGTCGAATTCCAAGTAATCAACTGAATTTGTCCAGTAAGAATGGAAGGTTTAGATGTGACTACTCGCGGTCTCAATTTCCTTAATTAATTCGTTTTGTTATTTTGTGTCTGATATCGGTCGCAGTTTCTTTTGGGTAGGTAAGTTTATAGTCGCCCACGGACCGGAGGCAGGCCATCCCTCATTAGCTGAAGAGAACAATCGTATTCTTCTATCGTAAAGTGCAACCCAGAGTAGTCGCAATGAGGGGTCTACTATGTCCTGGTGTGCGATGTTACCCGTTAGTACTATGGTTAAGGGGATGCATCGCCGTCATCTCAGCCTTAACAACTCCTACTAGCCTCCTCTTCTACAAGCCTGCCGACTTATTCTAAGCAAGCTTTATTAAATTACTTTATAAATTGTTCTACTAGATGTAGTGTAACAAATAAATATTTTCTCATAGCCAACTCCTAAATAGCTGCTTCCCTCTAGGCAACTAGATTGCAAAATAAGAATAGAAAATAAGAGGCATATATTCTAGTATGTTCAATAATGTGTATAATGTCTAAAGGAAGATAACGAGGGTGAAAAACGAAGTTTTCTGCAGTCTTAGCGAAAACTTTGTCTCTCCCTGGGAGACTTTTCAGATTAGCTCTCTTGAACCGTGCCCCTAGAACTTCGAAACAAATCACACTATCATCAACTTCTTAGGAAGACTCACCGTCTACGAAAGTAACGGCGTTTAATTTGTTTGACTGGAGAAAATGATATCAATCACCACGGAGCTATCTCGCATAAGTAGGCATGATGAAAATTGATAATATGTATATTATGAGGGTCGTAGTATTCCTGTCCTATTGCCGTATGGGATCTTCAAACATGAGCGCCATGCATTTTAACGTATTAGAACCAATACACTTCACATAGGTGAACAAAGAAATCAAGTCCTATCAAACATTGGAGTTGGGTTATGAGATACTCTCACGTAGGCAGGCAGGAGGTGTGGAAATCTCTGCGAAGCAAAAGCGTATTTCATGTTACGAGCTTCTCACGCCATCAATTTATTTTTACCTCCAAGACTTCAAAACAATCCTCATCTATATAGTATTAGTGCATGCTGATGTTAATTAAAAATGATCCTTAATTGACATCAAATAGCTTTCAATTCCTAACCTCGGCCAAAAGACAGCACTTGAGACTAACTACTAGACAATTATCTCTGTAGGCAAGTGAGATCTAGTGTGTTATTTTTATTTCACGTTGAAATGTCGTTTGCAATGTCGGTGACATACTATTCACAGTAGTACGTGAACCTTGTGCTATAGCTTAAACGTAGTGCATAATCCATTATTTTCAAGATCTATGCGCGGGCATCATTTTCCTGTATAAAGTAGCCCGGAATATTCACAGCGCACTAAAAACCTAGCAGGACATCCTTCTCAGCATCGGAATAACCTCTCATCATCGTCGACGAGACAAAGTGCTTTGTAGTGTATCATAAAGTTTTTAGGACGATCTTATCTTCTAAGAAAACTAATAGGAAACTACAATGTCCTGCTCTATCTACTTGATATATTTCAAGCACAACAAGGTTCAGGTGGGCACGGTTACGATAAAAACTTTCATCAAAATATATAATTAAACGAATGTCGAGAAGATATTCAACTACACTTCAACTTGCTTTGTATAGGGGGTATTGAATCTTGAATTACTAGCCAGATAGTCTCTGCGATGTCTTCTTTCAGTTGACCATAACATTGCCAGGCAGCGCGGGCAGCCCTGTGATTCAATTTGTCAGCCACTAGAACGTGAGTCAAGGAGCGATGATATACGACTTACAGCCATCTATCGTTTCCTTCACCATATCTGGAACGTTGCACTTGTTCTGCTGAGCAATAGCCTGCGTCTTGAGCATCGGGGCAGACACGTATGTATGACCATCCATGGCCTTCTGAAGAGAATCATCCTTCCAACCAAAAACATAATCAGCGTGGGTAGAATAGCCAGTCTTATCTCCGCTAGACCAGACGAATGGCTGGCTTCCGTCGGTAGGCCAGTCGGCCTTGTTGTTGAACGCCTTGGTATCCCAGACAGTCTCGAGCAGAATTTGGGGAATCTTGACCGGGTGCGTAGAGGGACAAGGTCCTCCAGACTCAAAGGTTCCAGATTCGGGGTAAGCGACATGATCACGATGGTTGGGTGAGTCTAGGTTGACACCGTCCCAACAGGTTGGGAAGCGATGGTTAGCCATAATGCCAGCAGGGCAAGGCGTTGTGGGAAAGTTGACGCTCTCGGGAGCACGGGTTCCCTCGTTTTGCATGCAGATGTAAGTCAACTGTCGGAAATCTCTGGCTTGGTCGCGATTACGATAGCTTACGTCGCCGATAAGCATACGGAAGCCAGGCTTGAAAGCGGTGACCTTTGACTTCTGTGCAGTATCAAAGAGAGCGTCGGTCATGTAATAGACGACCTTGAGGAAAGTTTAGACAACTATTTATACAGCACTAGGTCCATTCAAGACTTACCATGCCGCCCTGAGTACCTTCCATTCCTTGCTGGGCTCTTTGGGGGACCCTTTTGAAAGTGCCATTCTTGGCCTTGAAGTAAATGACGGCAGTCCAGTAATTAGAGAAGTCCTTTTTCAAGTCAGCCATCTTCCTAAATAAACATCCATACTAATAGACACACCTCAGTGAATTGGCAAGTAGTGCAAGTAGAGCCCTTGACAAGGTCATGTCCTGCCTTGGGGTCCATCGACACGTTGAAGGAATTCTGCCAGCCGTCAGTTATGATTTCGATCCACTACTGCAACGAAAGGGAATAAATACGCCTCCTATTATTTGATGCAAATGAGGTGACGGATTCTGGCCAGAGTTGACTAAGGGGTCCAGGCGCTGGACGGTAAGCTGAGCGCATCCGAATCGAAGCAGTGCGTTGGTGCGCGCAAACAGCCCTAAGGCGGTGACGAATATATTCAACTTCATCTTGATAACGAGATGTCGGTTTCGTCAACGATGATAGCAACGATGGGGAAGTCAGGTAGTAGAAGACATATGGGGTAGTTATGGTTCTAACCCTGGAAACCTAACACAGTAAACAGTTGCCGGTTCTCTACACCCCAATAACATGTTATGGTCGAATTTAGAGTGCTGAATATCATTCATTAATACTGCAGCATACTACATCATACTGCGATTGCCGAACGGGTTATTTTGATAGTAATTAATATCGGCGATGACCAATGCGCGTCTCGCATACACGCAATTAAGTTTAAGACTTTATCAAGACCTACAAGACCAGAATAATTAGTCTTGGTTCCCCGCTTTGCCGTCTTCTCCGCACTTCCCCGCACTATGCATCTGGCTTCATGTGTGGCTCCTGGCGAGCGGAGACATACTACCGATTATTGGAGAAGCATGCACATAATCAAGGCCATCTCCTTGCCAAGAATACACACCGGGGATCTCAGTATCATCAATATATCTATGCATTTCTCGAATCTGCCGTCCTTCAACTACTTCCTGAAATATCCACACAACTCCAGTTGTGAATCTGTTGGGCTGACATCTTTATCTCGATCTTCTTCCACTCCCGAAAACGTTTCCACCACACTTACGAAATGAAGCTCTCATTCGGACTCATCGCGATGTGGTTCGCCATGACCTTTGGCCAAACAGCGCCCGTGTGCACTAAAGAGCTCGCAAGAACAGACGAATGCGCCGACGTCATCAATGCCAACGCCTGTTACAACCAAAATCGCTTCAACAATGCTCAGACGCTGCAGTGTATTGACGGAAAAGACAATGCGGACAGGGCTAGAAAGGTAACCAGAAATGCACTTGGGTCTTTTGTAGGCCGGGTCAGCTGATTGATGAGTGTAGGCGTGCATGTGCTGCAGTTGTGTTGGGGTTCAAATGTGCGACTGGACCAAGAAACAGAAACTCTGTTAGACTTTCTATCTAGAAGCAGAGATTTCGTTGGTTGGCTAGGGGCCCAGTCACAAGTTTGAGTAAACTCAGTCTTCAAGCTCGTTAGAGTTTGGACGGACTCATCTCGAGGAATCGTATGGATGCTTGTTATGATATATGTGCTAGTGTATATGCTTCAAATGCAGGAGTAGCTGTCGAATCGAGAACGTTCACAATGTCCAATCTTCTGGTGTTGGAGGAGCCCAGTGTGTGAAACTTTGTCGTTTCGATTGACACAATCGGCATCATAAGACCGCATCCATAGACTGCCGAAGTAAGACGTTAAAATAAACGGCCAAGCAAAATGCGTCTACCCAGCCCCCCTGCTAGTTTGAACACCGTAGAGTGCCTCGTTCATCAACGAGGCTCTTGGCAAGACCTTGCTTTCTATCATTCGACAAGGAATAAATGCCAAGAGCGTTCCATAGATAGTAAAACAGGCTGTGCTGCCAGTATAGATTAATCGTATATCATGAGGACAGAAATGAAGTTTCACACGCGCAACAGCTCTTCGAGATTTTAAGCAGCTGTTGCACTGTCGCGGATCCGAATTGTGCAAGAATCCTTTTTTCTTCTAATATAAATCTTGTGTCACCGACAACAAGAAAATAGAGCTCGAAATGTCTCGGTCGGATATAACCATGCTTTTTCATAGTTACTAGTCGTTGCCGACGTAAGTATGATCCTAATGGTTTATTTGGCGAAGACTATTTCCACGCAAGAAATTTAAAGCAGGCCAAATCAATGAAAGGGCCACCCTACAGCAAGGAGTCCATATAGGTCCTTTGATTCGTAAAAACTGAATATAGCACAATTTAGCCTATCTACTTAACAAACGTTATAAACCATAGCGCACAGATATACTAATCGCCGTAAACCAAATCATGTAAGCTGTGCCTCTAAATAAATACGCTCTCGAAATGTAGAATTACGGGCCATTCCGATTTATATGTTAAACATCAGTGTCATTATCAAGGGCCTTTCCCATGACTCTCTTAGTCTTCCGTCTACTCACCTTAAAAACGCTGCTCCCGAAGTATA
The DNA here is from genome assembly GCA_010093585.1 of Melanomma pulvis-pyrius CBS 109.77. Taxonomy (NCBI): domain Eukaryota; kingdom Fungi; phylum Ascomycota; class Dothideomycetes; order Pleosporales; family Melanommataceae; genus Melanomma; species Melanomma pulvis-pyrius. The sequence continues at coordinate 14,136 of MU001812.1, forward strand.
AGAATAATTACGTCTTTCATAACTCATTTGCAAAGCAAGCGGGAAAATTTCTTTCTCTCCAAGTTCTCTTTCCATCGCCGAGCATTTGCTTTCCCCGGCTCTAAAATTTGTTCTTTTATATATCGCCATGAATTTCCGTGGGCGTGCCTCGCAGCGAATCTGTGCGTCTTTCTGTAGTCTGCTGCGTCTCATCGAATATAATCAGTGTCTCGAGGTTTGGTGGGAAACCCGACTCGGGTACGCCGAAACTACCAAATGGCGAACAGACGTCAGGTCCATAAAGCTCAAGGGCGGTCCATCCAAATCACCTATTCTGTTCATCAGCCGCTCAGTCGGCGTCTCAAGCATAATCATTTTCGGCGCAGGGGTACGAAATTTTGTAATTTTTTGTAGATGTATCCTATTCCCCAGTGAGGTGGGAGTTCTTGATCATTCCACGAGTAAATTAACATGCTGAGGTAGAACAGATCAGTCGCTCCCAAGTGTACAAGTTTGAGGTCGAATACGGCATTGCGCTTTGGAACGCATTCATGAGTATAGTTTGGGTCGCATTTAGGAGTTGTGGACGGTGCAATCATTGAGCGGATCTCAAGAGGCTTCATCTTGGGTCCTATGGTCGGGTACTTGAGAAGCATGCGCACCAAGTTCGAAATGGTGAATAGATGACGACCGGTCGCTCGAACATTGCCTCGGTGGCGATGGGGCGAAAGCGACGACACACTTAATTGAGATTGACAAGAGTCTTCTGCCGGTCCTCGACGCCGTGGACGGAGCAAGCCACCAAGAGAAGGACCTCATCGGGGAGATACAAGAGACTTGAGATCGACATTTTGAGTGTCCTAGTGATTGTTATTTAGTGTGACTGTAGGCGAAGGTAAAAGTGAGTGTTGATATGCACAACCCAGTAGCTGAATAAATGAGTTGAGTATTTGAAAGTTATCGGGTGTGATGGTGACTAGTAAATAATGCACTGGCGAGCGAAAGACAGTACTATTACTGAACAATATTTCGGGAGTCAGCACTATTATTGCACAACTGCGACTCGGCACTATTACTGCACAACGTTTTGAGAGTCGCTCAGCCTGCACAGCCCCCCAAAGAAACCTCGAGATTCGAATACTCGAAGCTCAACGTCGGTATACTCTGTTGACATTCGGTTTCTCACGTGGGCGTAGTAAGCATTGGGAGTATGCCTCTGAATGACATGAATTCCGACTTTGCTCCCCTTTAAAGCACAGTTGTACACGGCCATCTTCTTACGATATTGTAACGGCGACCTTTGTTGCAAGTTGTGGTCTGGAAATCCCCAAGCACAATATAATTCAACCCGGCCCAATGCAGGGAAGAGATTTTTGGGTGTAGATACTAGCAATTCTAGGAAGGTGGCGAGCTGATCGACGGGGGAGGAAGTAATGGTTAAGACTTCGAGAGTTGTGGGTAGCATACGGGTTGGGGGTTTAACGGCGCCATTCAAATCGGAAAGAAGGCTAGCGCAGATGCTGAGTTGAGTCAAGGAGGTGTGACGTGTGAAGTCGAAGTCTGGTTCTGTAGTTTGGTGTCCTGCGCACGATGAGGAGGCATATGGAAGCTCCAACCAGCAGAGCTTTGCCATGATTATAGATGATATATCCTTCAGGTAATTGTACGTCCAAGGCTTCCAGCGGAGTAAATGTTGTGGGTGTTCACTACAAGACGGGCCATTGGGACCAAACGATACGCTCCCAAGGATAGGATAGTTGCTTAAAGCATTGAAACCAAGAAACACATTTTTTAGGTTGGGAAGCATGACTACCAAGAGTGCCTGGAAAGCATAAACATAATCGCGGTCCTTCTGAAGGTGTTCAACCCATTGGTGCTTGTTTTCGGTAGTAATGTCAAACCTCTCTATAAACAAATTGCAGGAACGTATGAGCCCTGCATCGAGCTTTGGGGCGGCAAAAAAATATCCCGCCTCGGCAAGGTCTTCAGCTTCAATCGGCTGACCCAGTCGGAGTGCCTCGATGGGGGTCTTTATCTCTAACGCTCGAACTTTGGCTGCTAGGCGGGGATGCTTGAAATACATTCTGACAAGTCCGGGTACGTTCCAGAGCTGAACGGAAGGATTCAGAAGCAATTGGTCAAGGGCAACCTGTCGGAAGCGCTTGCACACAATGGAGAGACTGATCAGGTCTTTGGTTTTGTCGCGTGGAAGCCCTTGAATTCGAAAGAGGATGGCCAAGAGAATCTCATCGGGGACCGTAAGGATCAGGGGTATGGCCATAATGTTGGAGTTGCAGGTCGTGTGTGTGTGTGTGTGTGTGTGTGTGTGGAGACAGTGGTGAGGGGCAGATAGAAACGACTCTAGGATGCTGACGGATGACATATCGCCATCCATCTCCATCCAATCTGAGATCAATACTGACATGGGTTCTATTTGTTAAGAACCCCGTCGACAGAACAATTACATAAGCCCTCCAAAGCACTACTACAGTTGCTAAAAAATTCTTTACTACTCCAGAAGAGATAATTAGATAATCTCTTAGGAAAAATATAGCTCCTTCGTATAGTCGCTTTCGATAGCAGAACGTAATGAAGAGATCGCTCAAAGACCAAGAGCAGTCTCAGGTTCAGGTACAGCCAGAGAGGAAGGGATATTCATTGAACAATGCGTGCAATCACTGCTTACTGGAACCACCTCGATGCATAAAACCAATGAAACTCTGTCCAAAAAACAAAAAAAACCAAGGAGAAGGTAGCAAAGGCGGAGCGAGATATGAAGTGGTAGGCCATGGCAATGCTAGCGTCGCATATTCTCGGAAACCTTCGGGCCTCAAAAAACATAAGAGGCAGCCACGCCAACGTTTCGGAAGCAAAAAGAATGTATACCAATGCAATCAGGCATAATAAATCATGCCGCGACTGGGAGTCGAACCCAGGTTAGTGCCGTGTCGTTCCACAAGGCACTGTGATACCGCTACACTATCACGGCTTGGTTCAGTTCATTGAATATGTTTATTCCAGAAATAAATCGCTAGATGTACAGAAGGTCATCCTGGAGATTAATAGATCCCCTCATGTATCATCGTGCAGTTTTCAATCAAACAGAATCTGTGGGAATAGCCCCGCTTTGAGCTTTGACTCATAAAAGATTTCAGACCAGTTAGACAGCGCTTGAAGCCCGCTAGCACGAAGTTGAATTCTCTGTACCGAGTGATAGGGAGCAGTCCGCGATGCCCGCTCCCACTCAATTCCGCGCAACTTCCCAAAAATTTGGTCGCAAGACACCTCGAACCGCCCTCCTCCAAAAGCCACTCCAACATGGCCGAACCGGATGCGAAAGGGTCCCAGCCTAGCAGCGCCGCATCGCGGCCTGCGAAGGCGCCCAAGCCGCCGAATCCAGTATGGAGAATGATGGGTGCGTATTTTGCTCTAATCTTTGCTTCACAAGTCCTAACTACCCAGGCCTCCCCAACTTCCGCCTCAAACTCCCGTCGCGCAATTGGTCGATATTTCTCACAATAACCGGTACATGGAGCGCAGCCGTCTATTATGACCGGCGTGAGAAGAAGCGCATACAACGGAAATGGGCAAAGGCCGTGGAGCACATCGCGCAGGAACCTATGGACCCAAAACAGCTGCCTCGGAAACTTACCATGTACCTTTCCGCACCGCCAGGCGATGGCATAGTCCAGGCGCGCGAGCATTTCATTGAATACGTTCAACCGATACTAGTCGCTGCGGCTCTAGACTGGGACGCGGTGGAGGGCAGGAGGGAGGGCGATGTGAGGGCCGGCCTGGCGGAACGGATACGGAGACTGAGGAAAAAGAAGGGGGAGCAGTCTGCGGAGCCGTTGGAGGAGGATTCACAAGACGTGCTCGAAATGTCAAGACAGAGGGCAGATGTGCGGGAGTGGGATGGGCTTGGGGGCGACATCGTCATTGGACGGCACACATGGAAGGAGTACATTAGGGGACTACATGAGGGATGGCTAGGGCCATTGGATTCACCCATCCCAGCGTCAGCACCAGCTGTGGAGAATCCTGCGGTGCCCATAGCATCTCCAGCCGAAGCTACATCAGAAGACGCAACACCTCCGAGTCAGCTCCTAGCCGACGACGCATCCCCGACCGCCGCACCCGAACCGGCTAAGACAGAAGAACCCGAGAAACCAAAAGAGGAGGAGAGCAAGCCGAAGCGGAAGAAGCAGCCCCCTCCATTCAACACCACCGCCGACTACAACAACTCTACACTCTCCCCACATTGCCCATCTACAATCGGCCCAGCTGCCGCGATCCCACTGCCCCATCTCCTAGGCTTTCTTAACTTCCCAATCCGAATGTACCGCTTCTTAAACAGGCGTCAAGCCGCCGACGAGATTGGCCGACAGACCACTGCCGCCGTACTTGCCGTATACCGACCCTTTGATAGCCCTGGCGAGTCACGTTTCGAATCTCAGATGAGTAATTCAAACGTGAGCGAGGAAGATGAAGGCGGGAACAGCAAATGGGAACAGCAACGGCTACTTCAACACGAAGAGCCGGAGTGGCACAAAAGCGTGCGAGAACGCAAGGATGGTGATGAGCGGGAGAGAGTGTGGTTAGACGACATGGTGCTAGATTCTCGTATTGCAGAACGTATGCAGAAGTTCGAATTGGACGCTGATGCGGAAGAACGAGCGAAGAGAATAGCAAGCGAGAAGGGAGAGCCGTGGTGGAAGTCCGTCTGGCCCAAGACGGAGAAGAAAAATAACCCCTGGGAGGGATTGAGCGAGGACTGAATGGAAAACTATCACGAATTCAATCTTGTGTTGAATAGGTTCGCCGAACCGCTGTACGAATAGGAATGTAGCATAGAGATTTGCCCATGATGACAATATTATATACCACTGTACTTTGATTTGGTACCTTTGAGCGGATGTCTCAGCCCCACTGGCAGGACAGCCGTTTTCGAGAAAATAGGGGAAATTGAAGTTACTCTGTACCTACTGGAAGGAAGTTTACTCGTTGAACATTAGAGGTGAGTGAATGTGAAGGGCACGTGTTATAAATTGCTTGGCACCCCCGCCATGGTTTGCGCCGCACCGAATCTTCGAGTCCAAATTCCCCGAAAGTCCACGATAGCCTTTAAACAAAGGCGGCACCTCCATCGACCTCTACATTCCCCTCCCTACGCCTGATCTCTACATCCCCCACCTCGACCGACTGGCTCTCCCCTCCACACGCACAATTGCCATCATGGTGAGCTCTCAACAGCCACCCGAGCTCCCCTCCCCTATTAACCAGTTAGGCAACCAACCAGTCTAAGCAACGTCTTGCACTCGCAATCCTCGACTTCCTCCAGACGGCCCAGACCGACGGCTCAGTGCCCGCCGAAGACGCCGAGCAGCTCGAGATCGCTGCAAACTGCATCGCCGAAGCCTTCAAAGTGGACCCCACGGATTCAGCGGCCCTACAAGATGCGCTAGGAGGCAAGAACCTACTCTCCATCTACAGCGTCTACGAGAAGCTGAAGGGAAAGAGCACCGCGTCGACACAAGGCAGCAGCTCCGCGTCCGAGGCCCGGCCCGCGACGCCAGCTACGTCGTCCACCGAGGATAGCAAAGTTCAGGCCGAGTCGCTCAAGGGCAAGGGAAACGAGGCGATGAAGAAGAAGGATTATAACGCCGCCGTCGACTTATATACGCAAGCCCTCAACTTCATCCCGCTTAACCCAATCTACCTATCCAACCGCGCCGCCGCCTTCTCGGGACTGGGAAAGCACGAAGATGCGAAGAACGATGCGGAGATGGCCGTTGCCGCAGATCCAAAGTACTCAAAGGCGTGGTCGCGACTTGGGCTCGCGAAGTATGTACTTGGTGACGCCAAGGGTGCGATGGAGGCATACAAGGCTGGCATGGATGCTGAGGGTGGCGGATCAGAAGTCATGCGCAAGGGCTACGAGACAGCAAAGAAGAAGCACGAGGAGGAGGGCGGGGACATTGGCGCTCCGGATGCGGCTCGTGGTGCCCCCGGGGGTGGAGGCATGCCTGACTTGTCCGCGCTTGCGGGCATGTTTGGCGGCGGAGGTAGCGCTGGAGGAGGAGGCGGCGGTGGTGGCATGCCGGACCTTGCTGGGCTCATGAACAACCCTATGATGAGGCAGATGGCACAGAACATGATGAGTAACCCCGACATGATGAACAACCTCATGAGCAACCCACAGATTGCTCAAATGGCAGAGCGGTTTGGCGTAGGTGGTGCAGGTGGAGGTGGTGCTGGTGCTGGTGCTGGTGCTGGTGCTGGAGCTGGAGCCGGAGCTGGTCGAGGTGCGGGTGGAGGAGGCATGCCAGATCTTGCAAGCCTGATGAACGATCCGAACATCGCTGATATGTAAGTCCCTATTTTCGTCGTTAGGTAGAACGATGACTGACATGATACAGGGCCAAGAACTTCATGAGCGGCATGGGCGGACAGGGCGGGCCTCCCGGCGGTGCTGGTCGGGGAGGTGGAGCCGCTTAGAAGAACGGGTTGAAAATAAAGCATTGGGTTCTAAGATTAATCTTCCTGTATACATCACGAGGTCTCCACGAATAGAGTAATGATACCAGATTCCATATTCGACATCCCGGTGTGTCTTGCATTGCGCCTATTATGCCATGACGTGCACAGTCCTGAGCTGCATGTCTCTGGCTAGAATCTCTGACAGATGGGATATTGCCTTCTAGCGTTTCCTTTCATCGTATGCCCCGTCTCAACACTGCGTAGACATGCAAACCACCTTACACATGCTCAATCCAGATTAAACTTCGACCACTCAACCCAAATTCAGTCCCCATAGCCCATCCCCCAGATAATGACCCGCTTCACACGCCTGCCCCTTCTTCACCTTCTTCATCTCCTCGGTCCCCATCCTCAGCACCCCAACCATACACGCAGTGTCCTTGCCCTCGGCCTCAATAACCACCACGCTCCCCGCCTCCAGCTCATCCTCTCCATACCTGCCCTCCTCATCCTCGTCGTCGTCTGGCAGCCGGCCGCCGGGAGATGTCAGGCCCGGTGCCATGAGTGTCGCGCCCGACAGCACGAAGCGGATTGCGCCCCGGTCGATACGTAGCCTGTTGAAGGCGTCGGGGTATTTGTGCACGAGGGTCAGATGCGGCATGATGGGGTCGTCCATGTGCTGGAAGAAAAGGGGGGTCGAGCCGAGGGTGTAGAGGGAGACTCTGTCAGGCCTGTATATTTCACACTCGTCAGCTCATCGCTCATATGCATGTATATTCTACAAGTCGATTCGAATTGCGACGACGGGGATGGCGAGGGATATTTGGGAGGGATTGAGACGCACAGCTTGACGAGGTCGAGTTGCTCCTTCTTGGGCAGGATCTCCTCAATGTACGGCTCGAGAAGCGGGTATGATTCTAGCACTTTGGCGCGGATCCCGCGCTGGGCGCTTGACTTTACTTTGGACTTGGAGCCTGGGGTCATACTAGACAATCACAATCCAGATTAGCTACACGTTGTTCTGGATTTGTTGGGGACGGGGACGTACTCTTTCTTAAACATTTTGGCGGTGGGAGTTTGTGAGGGGAATAGGAGGGTGGGAGGGTGAGAGGTCGATTGCGGGATGTGTTGTTGACGAAAAGTGCCCCGCAGTTGGTGCGAAGTTCGAGTGAGGGGCAGAGCGGAAGGTACGGCGGGTAGTGTGACTAGTTAAGGTCTCGGGCGGGGCTGGTCAGGACAACTTCCTTGCTCATCATTTGCATTTATCTTATCTCTGTTTAGACAGCTATTTAATAACTATCATACGATTCGTTTGTTCTTTTTGGCAATCAGCGAAAGAGATTGGAATATCCAATAGGATTGAACGAGGTTTCGCCTCTGCTTCCCTTGCTCAGGCCATCGATCCCATCTTCTGTTGGTGAGCATTACTCGTATAAGTCCATAAGTAGGATATGGAATATAGCTCCTAGATCATCTACTTCTTTTGACTGATGCTGCTAAAATTTCCAATGCCTTGATGTTTTGATCGAAACCACGATGAGCTTCTTCTCTGACTCCTCTGGCAAGATTATGTACCGTTTCTGCGTAGGTAGTTCTAGGTATTGTCACAAGACTGCTAACTCTAAATGCTATCCGACACCAAGAAGAAACACATTGATCTTAAAGTACCAGCTCCTGTGTAAGAGACCAGGGCTTCGCCCAATATGTACTGGCTTGCTTCTCAAAGTAGGTGTCTCTCCTGCTATAGGGCCGCCTGCTCAAGCTCAACACCAATCTTACCACTCCTCATTTATCTAGCTATGTTTTTCCTACCGCTTCTCTATTTGTGGCATTCTATTCTTCTTCAGACTCAGTTTCGACTACTAACGCCATATGCGAGCACTACCAGTATACGAAGCTAGTAGGTTAAAATTCGGGACCAAACACTCTTCTCATAACTTGGATTCTTCTCGAGATATGATTTCTGCAGTAGCAGGGGGGCGGTGACGTTTACCTTCAAATGACTGCGTAATGAGCTTCTTAAGGAATCAAATCGCATAAGTGGACACCTCCAGAAAAGTCTACCAGGGGTAACTCAAGGTTAACTGGTTTTTCAAGTATTCTAGATTGCAAGTCCAATCATGTGTCGCCATTAGCCACCTAATTTGTGGCTTAGCACATCAAACTCGATGAATGGACGCCACATGTTCCAGCTTCGCACCTTCATCAATGTGCCCATTTCTAAATAAGTACGGGGCTCACTCCAGGCTGCCACCAAGCAGATTTTTTCACAGAAGTCAATCCTCAAAAAGACGACGGTAAAAGAAATTTAGAAAAGCCGGTACACTAAATTATTCCAACCACGATCGTCGCTCTCGCAACTCCGATGGAAAACCACGTAGACGTGGGAAAGCCTCAGTTTCACAAGTGGAAACCGGAACCAGTTGTGCGCGGCACATTCAGCATCTTGTCGACATGCCTCATCACTATGGGCTTGTGTGTCTGGACTGCCGTCCACTTGAACATTCCTGAATATAAGAAGCAGTCACGGCAGATTTGGCGGAAAGTTGGTTGGCTCGTTTTAGCATTACTAGCCCCAGAGATGGTAAGTATATACGTACCTTTATGACCCTTCATATATTTAACCATTCACTAAACCCGTGTAGGTTGCTCTTACTGCGTTCTATCAGTACAAAGAGGCTAAAGCAATAGGAGATAAAGTACAGGGGATCTTTACGCACTCAAAGCGACCTTCTTGGGCACGTAGACTCTATTCAAACATGATGGCTACAGTAGGCAACCCTTTCCGGATTTTCTGGAAATTTAAAGCCACCGGAAAGGGAGATGTGTTCACATACGATAATGTCAAGTACTATTCTAGTTTGATGTTCGTACCATCAGCACTTCTTCAGATTCATACCACCCACTGACTCTCACAAGAGATAAGAACCAAGACGACAACTGTGGCAATGAAGCACCACAAGCCAGACATCCTTGGACCTGGACCCATTCTTTTTACGCCGTTATGGGCGGGTTTGCATTCGACACGCGAGGTGTAGAGAATAATTATCTTCCTCGAAACCGTCGGAGGATGATTCTCACTCCCGAGGGCGTCAGTTTCCTCCTAGATCGCTATCCTTCGTTATTCCCCGATATATCCGACGCCGAACTTCGAGATAAGAGCAAAGCTAGCGCGCTGACCAAAACACTGGTGTGCCTTCAGGCAGGCTGGTTTTGCGTTCAGTGGGCAACAAGATGGTCTCAGAATATGTCTGTGTCGCTGCTCGAACTCAACACACTGGCACACTCCCTCTGTGCGCTAATAATTTATCTACTATGGTGGGATAAACCTCTCGACATCGAGGAACCGACTGTGATACGCGGAGAACAGGCTCATGCTGCAGCCGCATTGATGGCTATGTACTCCTATAGCGCAGAACGGGGATATATCCCGTGCATCATACGCTACGACCCCCTCAGAGGAACGGAAGATCTAGCTTCACGCCCATCTATCTTCAAGAGCTTGCGTACAACACAGCCCGCGCATGTAACAGCTGACGGCGAAATTACGCTTACCTTTGGTCAATATATACATGGGTTTTTATTTTTCGGGTTCTCTACATCCTCTGGCGATAGTTTAATCATGAATATTGATTCCGTGGAGAAAAGATGTTGGGAACTGGCCGAGCAAGCGTTAAAAGAGTTGCCCGACTTCCACGAGCACCCCCTGGATTACAGGAACAAGCCACTGCTCCAAGATCGTGTAGGCAACTTTCCTTTCCAGATGAGCTCACTCAGATATGTTGAAGGTGATTTTACTGTTCCATATAGTTGGACGAAGAGCAACTTCTTCAAAGGCTTCACCCTTGCAGGCCTCCTCTATGGTGGCCTTCATCTCAGCTCGTGGAGAAGTGACTATCGATCGGAACTAGAAAAATGGCTATGGATTGTTTCGGCGTTGATCATTTCCTTCTCTGGCATTGCAATATTTCCTTTTCTCCTTTTACATGACTTTCTCACACTCAAAATGATGAGTTATTCCGGTCGAAGTACTGCGCAGACTCGGAAAAGAAACGACATATATAGGCAGCTCATCAATTTTTTCGTCAAACTCTCTCTCGCTTTGTTTTCTCTTGTATATATGTTTTGTCGCGTCTATCTCATTGTCGAGAGCTTCTTGGGTCTAACGCATCTCCCCGAATCCGCGTTCCAGATTCCGAAATGGTCGCAGTATTTCCCTCATATTGGATAAGATCTGGGCTCTTTTTTAGGGCTCTTCTTACTCGTCGCCTATCTCAAATTTCCTACCAAGCCATTAATTCAATTCTATCATGATTCTTGCCCCAAAGAAAGATACATCTCATTCAACCGTAACTCATTTCTTTCCGCGAACCACCCATCCCCGCTCAATCCTTGCGACACAGTTTTCTTCCCTTTACAGGCTCGTCAAATCCGCAATCCTCGGGGAACCACAAAATCCTCGCCGCCATCTCCGCCGCGCCTCTACTCGGACCAAATACCGCATTCTCTTTATACACCCTCGGCACATACACCTGCGGTCGCTGCGAGATCGCCTCTCTCACCTCCATCTCAACACGCTCCTCTTTCGCCTTCTCGCCTACAAGAAAAACGTGCGAAACATTATTCTGGGAGCTCATGGGGTGCATGCAGCTCAACAACAGTGCGCGCAATCTTTGCCAATACGCCGCCTCATCCTCGCCCCCGTCCTCATTCCCAGACGTTCTATCATCCAAACCAAGCGTGTCGTCAAAGAAACTCGCATGCTGCTGATAATCTAACATACGCGTATACGCATAGTTCTTCCAAGACCCATGTTCGATGTCCACGGCACGCCGGGATATATAAACTGTAAGAACATTGCTGTACCGCATCCCAGTGTCATTTGTTTGGCAATTATTGTCACTTTGGTACGGCGAGCACAGCCCGAATCCATACCCCATGTAAGCAGCGTCAATGTACTTTGGCTGGCGCTCGTACCTCGGGGTACTCAGCACCGTGTCGGGAAAGTACGATGCGCGAAACGGATGTGCGCCGCTGGCGTTTAGGCCGGCGTACTCGGCTACGTCGTAGATGTCTTCGTCGTAGAGCGCGAGCAGATCCGGCGTCGTGATGACGGCTTTCGTCGCATCTTGCGAGCTGTTTCGAGCAAGGATTGCGGCGCTCGATGAGGCGATGAGGGACGTGAGGAGCGTGGAAATGGCGCCGACTTCGTGAGTGGCGGGAAGGCCCCAGTACTTGCGCCAGGAGCGCCATTGTCGCCGTGGGTAGTCGTAGGTGCCGGCGAAGGGACCGCCGGGGGCGTCCCAGTACCAATTGTATGGGGGACTTACGGATGAAAGGGTTAGCTTTGTGCTTAGTGGTGAGAAGGAAGTCGGCTGTACGTACGCCGTGTGTTTTGATGATTCGAGAGAGAGTTTGTGCATGGCGTTCTTGTAGTTGTCATCGCCCTCGATGGGGCCAATGTATATGATCTCGCCGGACGGGAACTTGATCGTCGCAGTCCTATTCCAGACTCAGCTGGGGAAGATTCTCGGGGAGTAGAGAGGGATGTACCCGTAGGATTCAGTCAGGTCATATCCCACGGCCGGCCACTGCTTCTGCTCCTCTCCCACTTCGATGATGCACCAGTGGCATGTCTCGTTGCTGGTCACTTCTGCTGTATGCACAATTCCTGCGTGCCTTGGAGTGGTTTGGAAGAGATCGACAAGCACCCAAGAAAACGTGAGAATGGAGGAAAGAATTACAAGAGGAAGGCAGATATGTGTGTATGTTCTCCGTTGTGGCCGTGGACTCTGCAACGGGACATGGTAGTGAGACATAGGACATTTATCATAGGAGAGACACGAAGTGCTGATTTCACAGGGCGGAAGCTTGTGAAGTAGATCAGACATTGTATTCGGTCGTGAAGCGGTACCAAGTATCGTGTTTCCAACTTGTGAGTCGAGACTTGGGGAGTCTGAGAAGTTTCAACAAGGCTGAAGTAGCTGTGCCGTACACAGCCACTGAATTGATCGACGACGCAAGAGATGATGGAACACGCGAGAATCCTTCGAGGCTGACACGAATGAAAGTAATTATAACCGCTATCTCCATACAGTATTAAGCATGGTGATGTAATTTGAAGTATTGCAGCTCTTATTTCCCTGCCATCTTTGCTTAGATGTCTAAATTTACTCCATAAGATTACTTGCGTTTTAGACGTATGCGTATAGGCTGTAATTCTTTCATTCTCCGCTCTTACTCAGAAAAATATCGATAAATTGTCTCTTCTACTCAGTATTGCTTCAAAATCCTCATATCCCCATCCTCATTTCTCCCAAACTTAGCCGTCATCTTCTCCGTTGCTTCCAACACCTCCCACCCCGTTTCTCTCCTATCTCTCCCCTCCTCCGGCCTCACACGTAACTCCTCCGCCTCCCATCCATCCAAGCCATGAAAAAAAAGAGCAACCAGGGAAGACTTGAATAGATACGGCTTTCAGGCGCTCCCTACAGCAGTGAGAAGTAACAATAACACCGACATAGCGACAAGAAAGGCCGGCATGATAAACCACGTCCAGCGCACCACAACGTAGCTCTCTTGACCATATGCTGGGCCGTATATATGGGCGTCTTCGGGAAGGGTGCGTTTCCAGATAAGAGTTGTGGAAACATTTGCTAGAGCGGCAAAATATGCAAGCCAGCCGGACTGATCGACAAAAGCCATCAGAATGTCTGTAAAGTGATTCTCAGTGTTTAAGTTGCGGATACTGCTGTCCAGCCAGTTGGCGAATCTAATGCTGATGATAAATGCTCCATTATTGTCGTATTTTATGTAATTTGTCTCTTTAGGAATAACTCTGACAAAGTCGCCAAGATAAGCTGGCATCTCGAGCAGTTGGTTTGTAGCGTTGCCGTGAAGGGTTCCGTTCCGGATGACAGCGTTCTTGTAATACTTTGTGCAGAATTCCAAATCACAGCTGGTCTTTTTGCCTCTGAAGCTTCCCACTGTTTGCGCATCGTAGACATCTTGGACATTGGAGACAAGCTCGAAACAAGCGAAGCTAGTGATAATTTCGACGGCGGTGTAGAATCTCTCTTGTGGCGAAGAGAATCCAGCACAACAAGAGATAGGTCCTTGATCTCTAGAACATCGACCGACAGTATAGGCAACTACGCCACGGTCGGAATGATTGAATGGAATGGCGGAGAGGTCAACTCCTCCATTATCTATAGTTAGTGAGAGCGCGTTTTCACCTTCTGTTATATTGCACGACACCTTGTATCCATTTACCTAGTATGAAGGTTGCTTCGTATCCACCTTGCTGCGTGTGTAATGCTCTACAGTATCTTCAAACTCCTTTTGCGTGAGATTTTGGTATACGTTCCATGGCTTTCGATTTCTGTCCACAGAGACTGAATATTCGCATAACATATTCCGAGAAAAGTATTCCCAATCAATTTCTTGAGATTCACAGGCTTTACAGACTGCTAGAGCCGGGTAATCCGGAAGACGGCATTCTTCAGTCGGGCATCGAGCATTATTTGTCAACATCGAGGAAGTTCCGGCGAGCTGGCCATATACGCCAAGGGTTAAAGATAGGGTTGCTAGGAAGATATATTAGTCAAGGCCGTATACCTATTAAGCGTGCTTAGAGGTTGAAGGTATAGTAACGTGGTGGCACCCATCTTCTTGATCTGCAAGGATGATGGTCACATCGTTATCGTATAGAGACATAGAGGCCTTCACGGACCCAGTAGAGCCATCCAGAATTTCATTGCGGGTAGAAAATCCAATGACCTGTTGAGCGAATGGCTCAAAAGCAAGCATCAGAATTGTGATGGCTGCTCCCAGCAACGCCAATACAGGTGGCGACTCTGCTCGATTGAAGGATTTTCTTGTCTTCCATAATAATACAAGCGAACCCCAAGGGCCTCGGCTAGCATCATCAAAGACCTGTATCTGACTGAGAGCTTTTGGTCGCACATCATCGAAGTGCATCCACTTCAGCTGGCTTATACATTCCCCTATTGATACGAGGAGAGCTGATTTAGCAATGGTCGAGAATATGGCGACAAGCGAATTAGGCTGGATAGGTAACGTCCACAAGTTGAGAGATTTGCCGTTTAACAAGAACAGGATTGTGGCGGTAAGCGTCGTGCAAATGACACCAACGAGAACACCGCTCAGTTCCCACCACCAGCCGAAGTGAATGAAGCGCAGCCATAATGAGGCACACGTATGTCGCCTGATTTTTGGAGTTGGACCAAGGATATTATCTGGAGTGTCTCGTCCTGGTATCGTGGAGGGGGAGAATGATTCATCTCTTCCGGTGGAAGGGGAGGTTATAGGGTAGTCTTGCACAATTAAAAAAATCGTCGAGTGAGTGGTGAAGAAATAAAGCCTCGTCGTCATTGAACGTTTTTGATGAGGAATTACGGCTATACATTGGGGAAGCGAGACGTGGCGATAGGAACGAGAGTTAGATATGTGACACTGGGGAGGAGTGAGCAAGGCTACAGATATGGCGATAACTCAAGCTGTATTTGACAGAGTCGGAACACAGCCCTCTGTTTCAAATAAAACTGCAGGCAGACCCAATAAATTTGTTGTCCGGCATTGCTACAAGTATTGAACGCCTGGGATTTTGCGGCGTAGTCCTGCGGCGTAGTCCTGCGGCTTAGTCCTGCGGGGGCGAACATGGGATCAATGTTATACCTAGTTAGCGAGAGAGGCATGGATATTCGTGGAAAGATACCAGCTTTCGATGCATTCCTATGATCTTGATACGAAAATAGACAGAACAAAGAAGAAAGAAGGAGCGATAGCAGTGGAAAACGCACGGCACGTGTTCAGATGAGTCAGCCGGCTCGGCAAATCTTTCCTCCTCGGCGTCACTTTTTGGGGAGCTAAGCTCCTCCACGACACCATCTCCACTGCCACCCCTCCCCATCAACCTGCACAATGGCGTCGCGCTCCCGCCTGGCAGCCTCCACGGCTTCCGGCCTCCTACGGTCTTCTCGGCCACATGTCACATCACGGACGTCTCCCCTCGCCGCTCTCCCCGCCGTCTCCACCCGCACCTTCTCGCAGCTCAACGCCCTCTCGTCGCAGAACTCGATATTCGGCAGCTTCGGCCAGCAGAACTCGCAGAGCGGCCCCCCATCCTACTTCCAGACCCAGAGGCGGCCGCCGGCCAACACAATCATCCGATTCGTCCCGCAGCAAACAGCATGGATCGTCGAGCGCATGGGCAAGTTCAACCGCATACTGGAGCCAGGCCTAGCCATCTTGGTGCCCTTCCTCGACCGGATAGCGTACGTCAAGAGCCTGAAGGAGGCAGCGCTAGAGATCCCGAGCCAGAGCGCTATCACGGCTGACAATGTGACACTGGAGCTAGACGGCGTGCTGTACACACGGGTGTTTGACGCGTATAAGGCGAGGTATGGCACCTTACAATTACCACCATTTCCAAATATGCTAACACAATCCCCAGCTACGGCGTAGAAGATGCCGAGTACGCCATCTCCCAGCTCGCCCAGACCACGATGCGATCCGAAATCGGCCAGCTCTCCCTCGACCACGTGCTCAAAGAGCGCGCAAATCTGAACGCCAACATTACCGCCGCCATTAACGAGGCAGCCCAAGACTGGGGTGTGACATGTCTGCGCTACGAGATCCGCGATATCCACGCCCCCGAGCCCGTCGTCGAGGCCATGCACCGCCAGGTCACCGCAGAGCGATCGAAGCGTGCCGAGATTCTGGAGTCGGAAGGACAGCGGCAGAGTGCCATCAACATTGCCGAGGGAAAGAAGCAGTCGGTTATTCTCGCGTCTGAGGCGTTGCGCGCCGAGGCAATCAACATGGCGAGCGGCGAAGCGGAAGCTATCATCGTGAAGGCCCGAGCCACGGCGAACGGCATCGACGCCGTATCGCGCTCTATCTCTCAGGGCGGAAATGCTGCCCAGAACGCCATATCGCTTTCCGTCGCAGACAAGTACGTGGACGCATTTGCGAACCTAGCAAAGGAGGGCACGAGCGTCATTGTGCCAGGAAATGTGGGCGATATCGGCAGCATGATCGCGAGCGCCATGGCCGTGTACGGAAACGTGAACACAGCACAGGCGAAGAACGCGGCAGGCAAGATTACCGGAAACGAGGACACACCGGCTGGACGAAGGATCGCAGACCTCGAGAGCCAACTTGCCGAGATCGAGGGCGGAACCGGCGACGTGCAGAACGCAATCCACAAGGCGATGGATCAGAGGCTGAACAAGAAATAGACGCGCGGGAAAGGGGGGGGAGGGTTTGTGGGAAGAGATGAAGTCATGATTTCAGTGCGTACGTGTGCATAGTGAGGGCGAAGGCAGCATTCGGGGTTCGTGTAAAGAATATCATGTGTACGATTAGGGAACAAACAGCCTGCAAGTAAGCAGAGGCTTGCACGGGTTAATTGGGTCTTCTGCCAAAAAAGTATAGCGTACCTTCTACCACTCTAACTCTGACTCTAGTAGGAGTCTCCTCTCTCTTTCAAGTTTGGAACTCGGCTTTCTTTTCCTGTATTGAGAGATTAATAGATTGATACAGATGCCATTGCATGGACAGTAACCTCCTGCGAACATTTCGATATGAGGGGCATTCCAATCACACTCAATCCGACCTCGATGTAGTCCCACCCAGCCCATTTCTTTTTATATATATAGATCCCAGGCTTCATACATATGCTTCGATCCATCATGCATGGCACTCAGGCCGCCCCAAACAACCCCTCCACCGCATCCCCAATCAACACAGCAACCTGCCGCCCATCCTCCCACACCTCATCATGCCCCCCCGTCAAATCCACAGCCTCGACGATCCTCTCCCCCTCCACCCCCCTCCCCTCCCTCCGCTCAACCCACCCACACTCCCTCAACCGCGCCAGCATCCCAGCCCTCTGCCCCGGCTCGATCAGCTCATCCGCGGGGCTGTACGCCAGGACCACGGATCTCAGCGCCGGACACGCGGCGCGGGTGTACGCGCCCGCGAGGGGCGACACAGCGGTGTAGAAGTCCTCGCTGCCGTCGGCGGCGGCGGAGGAGGAGGAGAGCGACACGTTTGGGCCGAAGGCGCCCCGGACGAAGGAGGCGTAGATGTCTGCGATGGCGGGGGGGCAGCGCGGGGGCTGGTGGTGCGAGAGGAGGTGGGGGAGGGAGTAGATGCCCGCGATGAGGACGAGGGCTTCGGGGCCTGCCAGCTCTTTTTCTTCTGCTTTGCCTTCTTCTTCTTCCAGGCCGATGCCAGACACGTGTTGCGCGAGCAGCGTCGCGCCGCACGAGTGCCCGGCGCCAATCCACCTATACCCCGCCTCGCCTCCCCGTCCGACGCCGTACTCGGCCGCCAGGAACCGCAGCGCGGCGCGCACGTCGTGGATGTGGTCGGGCCATTTCGCGTTGCGGCTTTCGTCGTCGGGGGCGCTGGGGTCCGTGGGGTGGTCTTTGTAGGGGGAGAGGCGGTAGTCGAGCGAGGCGACGCCGGCGATGTGGGCGAGGGAGGGGTGGGCTGGGGTTGCGGTGGTGGAGTAGGTGGAGGGGGCGGAGAGGTGCGCGAGGGTTGCGTGGATGGTGGTGCTGTCTTGTGCTGGGTCGCGCCAGGCGCCGCCGTGGATGTAGCTGGCGTGCGGGTTAGCGGGGTGGAGATGTGGAATGAGAGGTATGGAGGGGCAATTGAGGGTGGGTGGGTGGATGGGTAGGTTGTGTTTAAAAGTTTGGTTTTTGCGTACATGATGAAGACCGTGGTGTGGGGATCGGATTCCTCGAGCGGCCGTGGAAGCCAGAGATCGAGGGTTTGGAGCCGCGTGGGAGGTTCGGTGTATGTGAGTTGCGGGATGTACTTCGGGTACGACGGCGACGGTGACGGTGACGGGATGTCGGAGTCGTCCATGATGTTGATTGAGGTATAGAAGCGTGGTGGGGCAGGAAACATCCCGTGTGTAGCGGCTCACAAGCGGGCCTTTTCCGCATCCTTACATCACTCTTCCTGAGCTCCAGTCTCATCATGTTTTGAGGGTATTCACATGTTTTTGATTCAGCCTTTTCCGGTGCAGGCATCTACATACAAGATCCCAGGTCGATCCAACTCAACTCATCCAGCTCATCAAAGAGCTGTATTACTATTACTAAATCCAATCCATCCATCAATTCAAATACTCAATTCAATGCAGACCGGGCCGTGTCGTGCCATGCTAGCCGTACGCCAGAGACGCCGATGCAATGCGAAGCAGACCATAGGCCGAGGTATCAAGGACAGTAACCCAACGGTGAAATTTTCACCCAAACAGGTGGTGTGACGGAAGCGCGATGCGATGCGAAACGGAGCGATGCGAAGTGTACCAAGTGGTAGTCACGCGAAGCGCTTACAAGAAGGCGGCCATGAAAGCACCGACACCGACCACGCCGCCGGCAACAGCGCGCATGGTGGCAGCAGCGCCAGTGGACTGGGCAGTTCCAGAGGCAGTTGTGATGAGCTTGCCGGCGCTGTCGGTAGCAGTGGGGGTGACACGGCCGTCAGTGCCCGTGAATCCGGCGCCCTGGCTGCTGGGAGTGGGCGTTGGGACGGGAGCGAACGAGGTGCTGCCGTTGGCATTGGCGCTGAAGACAATCAGGGTGGTCGAGTTGGTGCCGATGCCATAGGCGTAGGTGTGGAGGCCGGGGCCGAGATCGGGGATCGTGGCCGCCTTGCCAACCGAGGTGGCGACGCTGGGCTGGGTGAGGGCCTGGGAGGGCTGCACGGGCTGCGAGGTCACGACGGCGGGCATGCCGGTGACGACGCCCAGGGAGTTGGTCTGGAGAAGGTAGGAGGTCTGCGGGAACGCGTCGACGGAGGACTGGCTGTTGTTAGAGGGGGTTCGAATGGACACTAATGAGTGGATTGGCCTACCGAGTCCTGCGCGATGGCGGCAACGGCAAAGGCAGCGCCCGAGAGGAAGATGGAGGCACGCATATTGATTGTTTGGGTGTGATTAAAAGGGGGCGTAGAAGGCTGAGTGCGAAGTGAGCAGTTTTCGGCGGAGGAGCGACTGTGGGATTAACGACGGTGATGGGATAATAATCCGCGAGTGAGTAGACGAAGCGATGGACGGACGGATCGAGTGAATGGATGAAGAAGAAGAGAATCGGTGGTCAACGGAGACGCGCCGCCTTTTATTTCAGCGCCTGCCAAATTTCGCGGAGGCCCCTGTCCACGGGGCAACCGCGCCACGAAACGGCCTGAGCGCTAACGTGTGGAGCCACGGCCAATAATAGCCAAGACCTCCCGGCGCCGGCAGTGCCCCATGCGGCACGCGGTGCCGACGCCTCCTGAGTGAATTGCCAGATGCATGAGTCTTGTCGAGAGCAAGCAGGTTTTGGGGCTGGCGACGGTCGTTGCGTGGGCGGCGAGAGACGTTGTTGTGCAGAGGACTCCCACCTCATCCATCCCTCCATCCCTCCATCCATGGATGTTTCAAACATCCCACACAGCACACGTTTCTATGGGAACACCACGGCCGGCACCTCGTCCTCACCCTCGGCTCGCCATCACACCATCCCATCCAACAACCCCCAACCCTCAACCCGCCGTGCCTCCCATCCCTCGCCCAGTCGATCCCATCCATCCCAGGCAAGCAATCACACGTCACCTTTCTCCACCTCGGTCCTCCGCCCGGCCGTCAAATTTTGCAGTCCATTTGCAAACACAATTATGCGCGGCCCACTGTCTGCGACCTAAAATTAGGATAAACATTCACTATAGTAGTCTCGAAGCTTCCCGTATGGGGCGTCCTGGTGCGGCGCTAGTGCCCTGCAGGCAAGTTCCCCATCACGATCGCCAGGGTCCGTCCTCGCGGGACTCTTTGCCACAATTTCGATATTTCATGCTGCACCAGGAAAGGGAGACAAGAGCAGTCGAGAGCAGCTAACCAGAGTCAGGACTCCGTAGTCCGTCCATGTGCTGCGTCCTGCCTTTGTTCTCTGTGCTGGCGTCGTAACCACCACACGTCCATGTCGCACGAGCGGGGACGTGAGGTGGCACGCTGTAACCTTGTCTCATCTATCCAACTCGCTGAGGCCCTTTGTCGACTCAGCTCTAGGTGTCCCAATCAGTGGATTGGATTTCCTGCTGATCCGTCCACTCAGATGTTCGTAAGGTTCCACGGCCTGTGGCTTAGCCGTCTGTCTTCGTCATCAATACGCCCAAATGCCAGATCAGACGGTACAAGTCTTGAAACCAACTGGAACAGAATCCTGGCTGTTCCTGCTCGTAAAAGACACTCTGTTTTATGTGAGTGGATGGCAAAGACAGTTTGGCAAAGACAGTTCTGCCTACTCGATAGTTTCCGCTCTTCCAATCCACCTTTCCTTCTATCGACATCTCAAAATTTTCATCTTCCTCCTCCTTTCCAATCCAGTCTCCTTCCATCATGTCTATCTACAGCTACCTTTACCTTCCCAAATCGCGTCCACGTTCTTCATCCCTTCCCTTTGACAAACCCGTCTGCAAAGCCCCTCCTATTAACAATCAACTTCTCGAGGGGTAAATTCTTCAGTCTCTTGTAACACCATCAAGTCAACTTCGATTTTCAGAACCTCGCTCGCATTTCTAGAGGCTTGGACGAATAGTCTAGGACAGACACGGGGTCGCCTCGGCGGAAATAGTTTGCCTTTTTTGTTGGTGTATTTCGCACAAAGACAGTGGGCTTTGATAGAACTCGGTCGAAGTACCTCACCTCGTTTTAAGATTGTTTCACTATCCAGTCAGACAAAGGGTTTTCTTAGTGATGAATACAGTAAGATTTCATCACACAGAGTCCCTTCTCTTGAGTATCCTCGGTCTTTTGAAGGGATGGGTTGATCTGACGACCAGAAAATCTCAAAATCCCTGGTTCTTAGGTGGGCAAGGTCCTTACCAAGGATATCAAAACCCTAGAAGACCAGTGTGGATGGACATATTTGTATGAAATCTAAGATGCATGATATAGGATGAAAACTTGGTTGCCATACTGTACGAGGTCAGTGGAAGGATTTCACAGCAACAGGTCTTAAGTAACTTGCCGTACATT
The DNA here is from genome assembly GCA_010093585.1 of Melanomma pulvis-pyrius CBS 109.77. Classification (NCBI taxonomy): domain Eukaryota; kingdom Fungi; phylum Ascomycota; class Dothideomycetes; order Pleosporales; family Melanommataceae; genus Melanomma; species Melanomma pulvis-pyrius. The sequence continues at coordinate 35,650 of MU001812.1, forward strand.
AAGTCATGATTTATGACTAGACCAAGGGCCAAGGGTCGAAATGTATACTGTGTAGTATCTACCTATAGTACTTTGTATTGGTAGTTGAGTTACGAGCCTCTTCATCTGGTCATCACGAACGACTTTTATTGGCTGGCTACGGTGACATAATTTCTGGTCAAAGCTTTCCCCCTTCCTTAAATAGTGACTCTAGTTCCCTCAGCCTCGCCAGGACCATCACCTCACAGGATGGTAAACACAACCCCGCAGACTTCTCAGAAGCATAGTGAAGCAACGTTGATATTGTGCGTAAAGCATCCAACTCGAAATTGGGCAGAAACAGAAAAGCCATTGGACTAAACTTCATCCTAGGGACCAGAATGGCCTGGCGGACCAAATCGCAACAGTGCATCTCAACAATCAGGAGTGCAAAATCGGGGTGGATACTTCCCGTGATTCAATCCCGGATCCCGCAAAAACAACCTATCTCACACTCTCTACGCACATCCTCCGCCTCCCCCGGGAAATACGCGACTTGATCTACGCCCAAGTCTTCAACCGCGCACCCCCGCCCTTCTTCGACGTATTCTGGCCCGAATTCGGCCACGTTTGGCTACCTGGCTGTCCCGGCCCTCCCTGCACATGTCTCCGGCACCTCCCGCACTTCATCGATGCAAACTACATGGGCCGGCAGGTCGCCCGTGAGATGCTTGAGACGTGCAAGACGGTTGCTACCCAGTATCTAATTGACTACGTGGTCGGCGGGAGCCAGCTCAAAGCGTATTTCACGGCCGATGCGTTTCATGTTGGGATGACGCGTGCGGAGCTTTTCGGTGACTTGGATCTTGTGGTGGAGTTTGGAGAGTTCATGTATCGAGAGCGGGAGGCGACGCATGGTTCGGACACGGATCTCGACTCCGCTGTTGGCATGCTGCTGAACCTGCCGTTCGAGCGGCCGCGGAAGATTACCTTCGACATCAAGCACAGTCACACACAGCACGCCCACATGACCCACGCTCTGCGCGTGCTCGGTCCTGCATTCCGCGGGATGCGGGACAAGGGCTTCGATGTGAGGTTCACGTACGTAAACTACGACCTTTATCTAGACTGGGAGTTTGGGCCCAAGGCATGGGAGTGGTCCGCGAGCGAGTGGCTGACAAATTATCTGGATGATGTGTTTACCAGCCAGAGTGTCAAGGTACGTTGTTAACTGCCAGGTGGTGTTGCGAGTGACAACTGACTTGTTGGAAAAAGGACGAATGGAAATTTAATAACCAGAACTTTGAGACCGAGGAATCGCTGTGGACAATCTTCATGAACGAGTTGTACGGTGTGGTAGGGGACGATTGAGAAGGGAGGAAGAACCCTAGTGGGAAATAGTCAAGTCGTGCTAGGCGACTCGTTCAACGCCTGTCCACGTGATACCAAGTTAACGCGCCCACTCCTGAGTGTCATGATGCCAAAAGAGTAGAGGAGCGATATATTCCGTCTTCTGACACCATATCAGCTATCTCCCCTCTCCAACCTTCCTCAATGCGACATCGACATAAAAACCCCCTAAAACTTCAACCCCTCCCAACCGTACGAAGCCCAATTCGAATCCCAAAATTGCAACTACTCCCCATACACTCCGAGTGCCGTATATAACCTTTTCAATCAATCTAGAATAGATAACGCTCTGATGTCTATCTCTCCCATCTTCCCGATATATATATATATATATATCCTCCAGTCATCCGATCGAACCCTCGTCGGATCCATGCGACCTCTCCATCGATTTCAGAAATCCATACCGGTGTTGAGAGCGCGTACTGGAAGGGTTGCTCTATACTTATGAACGAGGTACGATACCTTTACTCTATTAAAGGATGCTGGAGCAAAGTCAATTGGTGGAACGAAGATGCGGGGCTGATAAGCTTGGAGCTGTGAAATTTCTACTTTTATCAATCGGCCTTGAGTTGCTTGGAAGTCAGCCTCAACATCGACATCACTTGCCTTACCCATCGTAGTTGTTAATGGTTTGAAAAGAGAGATGGGTCGAAGAATCCCAGGCATCCCCGATGTGTGCAGTGCCGCAGAGCACCTTGCCACGTGATAATCCTCGCTCTCGATGCCAACATCAAGGAACGGTGCCCAGTATTTCCACTTCGACTTTTCACGCAAACCAACCTTTGCCCGGGCTACACTAGATCAATTCAAATAGGTAGAATCCTTGCAGATAGCCACAAAATAACCCGTATTCTATTCCCATAACCGGAAACATACAACTCTTCCACCCATTCAAAATGACACCACGATCCTTCTAGTTATCGATGTGTTTGAATCTGATCCTCGCCCTAAACGGATCGCCCATTGTAGCCTATATTCACACTCTGTTCAGCAAACGACATACACCACCGAGGAGACAACAGTGTCCACAAACCTTCAACATGTCCTCCTTGAGCCTCGCAATCCACAGCGCCCGGTCGATGGCGTAATAGCGCGTAAGCTCCAATTCCAGTGTCTTGTGCCAATCCCACACCGAGACGCGGACGCGGACGCGCGAGCCCTGCTGGGTGAGGTGCTGGAAGATCGGGCGTACAATGTCCATGGTCTCGGTCAGTTCCCAGCACGTCATGTTGGCCCCGTTGATGTGCACGTCGAGCGAAAACGCAGCCTTCTTCTTGACCATGCGGAAGGCGTCTAGATTGTCCCCGAGCGTGCCGTGGAACACGCGGTCGTCGACTGGTCTCATGCTGACACTCGGGTCGGTACATGGCGAGGTACGCAGGTCGACTGGAACGTCGAGCTCGACGTTGCGGATGGAGTTGGCCCGGATGATTCCAAGCCCGAGTTGGTCCGTGTTGAGGAACTTGCTGATATCGAAGTAGGCGTGGGTTATGGTCTCGGAGCCTACTGCGTAGAAACTCTCCATTGCTTCTCGTGCTATTTCCAGACTAACGAAATCGGGATTGACAAATATAAAACAGGGACAGGATCTCGAGGTGGCTGTGGTGACTTCCGACATGCAACGCTTCCCGACCGCTCTACACGGGTTGCCGGACCAGTGGTGCTGATAGACCAGGTCGCGAATCTCTCTAGGTAGAGTTCTATGAAACTTCCGAGCAAAGGGAAGGCATAGGGCTTGTCCATAAGAAGCAGCCGCTTCAGCAGCCTGTCTAGGAGATGTTAGAACGATACGGAGGGGTATGACTGTGGCTAACCGCTCGTGGGAATCCCTCGACTTTCGTACCGCTTCGTTCTCGTTCTTTAGCTCAGTAGTCCCGGTGTCCAGCTGAGAACTTTCTATGTCGGCATGTTTGATCCTAGTGCACTTTTTACATCTTGCATTTCAAAGTCCTAGTCTTTAACGTACTGCTCATTAAACGCGTGCTGTTCCTTGATGGCTCTGCTCGTCATTTAGTAATAGAAAACAAACGCGAGGTTTAGTGCAGGGTATAATGTACCGAAAGAGTCTTGCCCTAGCATCTTGAATGCCACTCAATAACGCTGGGCCAGCGTTCTGGTCCATTGCTGCTGTGTCGTTATCTTGGTAGGTTTCGCTTGATTGATAGTGGGGGCCTGAAGGATTGAGGGGCTTCGGCTAGACTTGCCGAATAGCCTCAACCCCAAAACACATCTCCTTCTTAGGCTCTTTGTTACACTTTTTGCCGGGAGGGGGGAAAAACGCTCTATACTATTATCAGTGCCAACTTCCTTTAGTCTGCCCTTTTTGTCTCAAGCTATTTATTTGATATTGTGTCCTCCAACTCGCAACACCTCGTGATTTATCAAATCAAAGACCCCCCACGCACCAGTGCATTTTCCTCTTCCAGAAAAACCGGACCGAGAGCAACAAGCCAAGTATCAGAGCGCCAAATATACGCCTCCCAATCACATTCTGCCAAAATATTTCCTACAGTCTCCTCATCAAGCCAAAAGGTCGCCGTCGAACTCGCCGTATCCCATCGAAAAGTAGAGATGACATGGATACAAGGCTCTGAAGTCTCCGTGGTGTACGTGGCTGTGTCGAGTAAAGCTTTTCTCAGGTTTTGTTCTACCTCGTAGCTCGTGTGCTTCAGCACTAGCACGAAATGAAGGCGTTCGAGGTCGGTAGGGGGTGGGTAACGTGGGGGGAAAGTGATCTTGTACTCTTTGATTGCGCGCAAGGGGGGAAGTATTTCGCGGGGGAGACATAATCCAAACGGAAAGAGTGGTCTCCAGACGGCCATCAGTGTCATGAACTCTGCCATAAACGGTTGAATGCAAATTTTCTGGGGGGAATAGACGCGTTGAACTTGGTCGACACCAGAGATCAATGTGCTTGGGGCTCGTGCTGTAGTTAAAATTTCGCCTTCGCAGAGCTGGGCTAGCATCTCGGAAAGCCAGTGTGCCGGATAGCCCACCTTGAACAGATGAGTCACAAGGTGGAAGAAAGTTGTCATGTTCAGCGGCGCCATTACCAGGTCGTTCCCTTGTTTTCGTCGCTCAAAAGGTAGACATAATTTTAGGAAGTGCGCATAAAGCCATCTCTTCACTTCTTGTCGGACCATGAGTTTTCCCCAAGGCAATGGGAAGCTATGGCCACGTTTCCAGTTGAACCCGAGTCCCATAATGCATCCTCCGCCATCGATGAGCGTACCGTTCAGAGTGTTCTCCGTCGCTTTCGACTTGTCGGACAAAATGGTTCCGAAATTGCTGTATATTTGTGGCCTGTTTCCGAGGAGCAGATATTCCGCAAGAAAGTGATCATGAGTGGTCCAAACGGGGATGTTCCGTATGACATACGACGTCATCTCAGAAGAATCTTTGTCACGAAGTAAGGGGAGCCCATGGAGAAAAGTGGTTAAAGGCCCGCCAATATAGTCCCTAGTGGGGTCAGCTGTTTATCTTGGATCTATGGAGATATACTGACGGAATGTTACTCATGTGAATCGCATCAAATTTGTTCGGGAAAGTGGAAGGATCCAACTTGTCAAACTTTGTATGTTGTGTGCGAAGCAGACCATGATGGAGTCGCTCAAAGCTGTCTATCATTTCTCCTTGGACAAACTCAACAGTAATTCTGGACTGAATTGGTCCCAATGCATTCGCAATAAATTTAAAGAAAACGATAAAGTGATTTAGAACTCCTTGCGTGCGTCCAACAATAGCGAGTGGAAGATATCCAAAGAGATCTCGTGCGACCTCATGAGGTCGGAAGTCCATCAGAGGGCGGCATTTGCCTTCTCTTTTGTGCTCATAGTCAAGGTCTACTAGAGTAACGTTTGGCTGCCATTCCTTATCGAGATACAGGGTAACTTTCTGCAGAGCCGCATTGGTTGGAATTTTACTGTAAGCCACAAACAATTTGGCTAATCGAGGCTCATGTTTTTCGAGTAGTTCCATGTGGGGAAGCATGACTCCCATGTTGCGAAAAGCCTGTGCATCTGGGCTAGAATCTTCGCAACCCGGAGGAATAGTGTTGCCAACTTCCGCACTAGGCCCATCTTCATTCGTTTGGCGCTGGGAACTTTGGTCAAGAGCCAACTCACGAAGTCTGGCTGCGGTGTACCAGGGCTCGGGGGCTCTCTTCCACGCTTGTAAATGATGCCTTATCTGAGATCGAACCGTTTGCGGGATGTAGAATATACCCATAACGTCAACATCATTCTTTTCTAGATGACTCAAGACTGCGTTTATGGATTGCTGAAGCCGATTGAACGCCCACTGAGGCATTACCTGAGCTCCAAACATGTAGCTTAACGTCACTAGTGTTTCTTGAGTCTCCATCTCCGATTCTGTGGCCACATCAGAAAGAAGTTGGAATAACAAGAGGTCTCGAGCAAGAACAGCGGGTTTGAGGTCTAGAATCGTGAAATGAAATTTCTTCGAGGAGAGCTTCTTCTTCTCGACTGCGTTGATGAATGCCAAGGTGAGTAGGAGATTTCTAGCGTCACCAATTCCACAGAAGAGACAAGCGATGTCTCTATCGGAGGAAGAGAACATGCTCTCAGTGATGATACTTTCAGGTGCATCGTGTCCAACGGAAAAGTATTCGGGTTCATCTTGCCTAAGAGGAGTTAGCGTATTGGAGAATTGGCTCGATTTCAAGAGAACTAGTTACAATGCTGGCCTGTAACGTGGGATGCGGTCTAATATCAGAGAACGCAAGGCATTTTCATCCGGAAATTGTTTGCGAGACAATTGTGTCTGGGACAGCGACAACTCGATTGCACTACGCGCGTCTGACGGGTCGATTTTCGTTACAACTGAAGCCGCATCGTGTAGCTTCAAGCTATGCAGGTATGCCTTAGCTAATCTAAGACGGATTTTCTGTTGCATAGGCTGGTTACTTTGCGCCTCTTGGCCTTCTAACAAATGCAAGGCTTTCTGGGAGAATAGAGAGCACCCGACGTAGTTGCCTAGTTCGAATTCAACGGCCGAAAGATTCGATAGAGAAACAGCATCCTTTGGGGATAAACGGGCTGCTTCTTTGAACGATGTTTTGGCTGACGGAAATGAGTTTACTATGACGAGCATGTTTACTAACGGATTGGGTGTTTACCTTCGACTAGATCTCCCTTCTTGTACAATGCCCTGCCGCGCTCCAGTGCTTTCTCTGAAGCGGAATGATCCGATGTTGAATTCTGCATCTCCTGTGTCTAGGTACGAGATGAGCATTGGGAGGAGGGAGCTTTCGAAGTTTGTGAAGAAAGTTTGTCAACTTGAGGTCGGCGATTGGACTTGCCGTCGTCCGAAAGAGGCTAGATCTTCATGGATCCTTTCCTACAATTGTGTCAGAATTGCTACGTTGATAGACAGATCTTAGAACGCAGGTAATTCGATTGTCAAGAACGAAGATCAGACGAAATGTGACAACAATTCATCTTAAGGTTTGAACGTATCAAAATCCTGTGACCTTGCACCATCCATGCTACTCGAATACATTGACCATCTACCTACTAGAGAAGGTACACAAAGACGTCTTTAAAATCCATGGAAACTTTCAAAAGATGCAGTAGGATATTCCAGCGTAGCACTTATCCTTCTATCTCGAGGCTGTATTGCAGCAGACAAGCAGGAAGATAAAAATGAGATAATTGCACGGCTATGATCTCCCTTTCGATCTTGCTTGCCTATGTTCATACTTACTAATTGCTTCCTTCCTCCTCAATGAACTTTTCTACTTCATTTCCACTCCCGCCCATTGATAAAAGACACTTTTTGTTCAGTATCCACACCATATACGAAAAAATCTACCAAACCCCGGCTTAATGTCAACTTTATCCTTCCTAAAGCCCTCCTCTATGTCGGAGTCGGGGTCGGAGGTGTGTGTATGTTGTGCATCAAGGCGGATGCTAGCTGAAGAGGTAAGGATAGGTATGGAATGGATGTATTACGTTCAATAACCATGGAAGCATAAGCCGATCAAAACAGTTTGTTGACGTTTACCACCAGTAGCAGACCGCTGGTGTGGTGTATCTCTTGACGATGTTTGACAGAACAAGCAATAGGAACGACGTACTGGGTGTTAGGAATGAGGCGGGGATGAACGCGGAGCAATAAATATCGATTCTATAAGAGCCTCAGCCCTTCCTGTCACGAGGCAATTCGTGCCACCCTATACAAAGAGTAGGCCTTGTTGAAGGGCCCACTGGGGTGAAAGTCTATGGATGAGAGCAAAATCATTGGGTCATTTAGGGGCCAGGCCCCGCCCAATACAAAACGCCAGTCATGCTAAGAACACTTGATGAGATAGCAAGAGGGCGAGAATATCCGTACACAGATTTCAACGCCCATAGAAGCCATCTGCTAGGAAAAAATAGCAGGCGTGGGATTCCCCAAGCCGCCATCAGCATAGATCGGCACCCCATTGACAGTATCGACAACTTCCCGGTCAGCGAGCTCCTGAGATGAGACACTGGCACTGTCGTCATTTGTAACAGGCAAGTTTGCAGTGTCTGGACTGTCGTTGGAGGTTCCGTTTACGGCGTCGTTGGAACGAGTGAGTCCTTTTCGGATAGCGAGAACAGAATCCACAATGACGGCATCAATACCCTCATTTACTTGCAACTACAGTAGAGAATTAGTACTAATGGAGTTGTAAGTTGGCCTGAGAAATACTCACTTGTACATTTTTGGGATCATTATTCAACGTGCCGTAACTCACGCACACCAAGCCACTCTCTTTGACAACTTTGACCAATCGTGGGCACATGACGAGTGGCTCGGCAGCGCTCACAACGCCTAGCAAGTTCCATCGACTGGCGAATCGAATAGCCTCCTGTAAGCTGGCGGCCCTCACATCCCCTACAGGACAAGTTCCTGCGTCGCTAAGGAACAAGATGGGGATCGATGGCTGCTTGAAGGAGAGCATGAGGCAAATGTCCGGATTGAAAGAAGAGAATATGACATTACGCTTGCCGCTGAGGTCGTAGACAGTTGTGAGGACAGTGTCCACGAATGAGTTCAGCTCAACAGCGTATTGATCCATGTCGTGCTCTTCAGATTCGTGGAGCATAGGATACTTCATCTCAATGTTGAAGCCAGTGGACTCTGGTAGTTGTTGGAACATTTCCTTGAGAGTTGTAAAGGGCGCCTGAATAAAGTTTCCACGACTATTGCCCTTGTATCCCTTCATTTTAAAGTCGCGGGTGTGCTTCATTCTCTCAGTGAGCTCGATCGTATGGTTGGTGTGTATGTTCTTCTTATTCGAGTGGTCCACCGAATGCGATCGGATTCGCCTCTGGGAGGGTTTCCCACCATTAACGCTATTCATCGGTCGATTGTTGTCTGTTGGAGACGTTGGTCTAGACTGTCGGGGCGTCTGACCTTCGCTAACATGGAGGAATTGCTCCAGAGTCAACGTATGTACTGGAGCATCGATGCCTGTTTCGCTGACCAAGAAGTCGTGATATATGACAGGCACATGGTCTTTGGTTAATTGTACGTCGAATTCGACATACGAAGCTCCGAGATTGGCAGCAGCGATGAAAGACTGAATCGTGTTTTCCCCAAGCTGCAAAGATTTTCTCGATCCAGTATTTTTGCCTAGGCCACGGTGTCCGATGACCATTGTGGATGACATCTTCTTCCAATACGTGTGCTGCTCTGTAATGGCCATCTTCGGGTGCGTGAAAGGAGTGATGATAAGAAAGTTGAAATTGACAGAGCCAATAACATCCAACGTAGTAGCAGCTATGATGGGAACCTTGATGTCACCTTGCAATATGATGCGTTTTGATCCAACGCTGGGCTTGATGCTGGATAACAAGGCCACTCCTCGTCCGACAATCCGGTCGTTTGCTCCAGCATAAGTTGGGACAATGTCAAAGAGAAGTTTGACCTTAGACGCATCTGTGGTCATGAATGTAATGGGTTCCGTACATATACTGTCTTGGACGGGTAAATCAATCACAGTGGGCTCTCCAGTTGCACCTGATGCCGAGACAACTACAGACAACGCTGTGTCGAGTTGAGTAGCGTGCGCATTGGCAAGGGGGATATCGTCCAGCTTGACAGCTGGTACATCCTTTCTCGTGTCCATGGAGCCCAGACTTACGAGTATCATAGTCTCCTTGGTAAGATAACGATGTCCAAACGTCTTGACTGGATCTGGAGGCCGCTGGTGAGTGACATTGTCCCTTGGCTTCTTGGATCTACGCTCATCAAGTGATGAAGTTTGGTTTGGGGAGCTTGGCCGCACCACCGGTACCTCTATGGTGAGCGACTTGCGGCTTGGAGCTACCTCCACAAGTTTCTCTACGATTGCGATGTGACCACGAAGTGCGGCATGCTCTTTGGCTGTCCAGCCAGAGTTGTCGCAGCGATCCAGATCGGCGCCAGCATTGAAGAGAAGCTCGGCGGTGGATAGATGGCCATCCACGCAAGCGTAGAAGAGGGGAGTCCACGCAAACGTCTTTTCTGGGACGTCGACCTGTGTCTTGTACGCGATAGAACCCTCCAGCAAGGCTTTTGCGCATTCGTCGTGGCCATACCGCGCTGCAACATGCAGTGCTGTTTCGCCTTGGTCGTCTTGATAATTGACATCAACACCTGCCTCAACCAGATGCTTGACGATAACGACAAAATTTGATTGTGTCGCAAGAGCCAATACGGCGCCAGACTTGGGGATTTTCTTCCGCGAACTGATTTTTTCATCGGATTCTCCGAGCCAATTCTCCGCTTCAAGCAGTGCTTTAGTCGTGAGAGGATGGCCACCGATGACGCTGAGATGTAGGGGTGCGTAGCCTTCGGCATCCTGCCAATAAGGCGAGTCAATCCCATGTGCAACATCGAACTGCCCCCAATCTTGCATATGTTTGATGACTACGTGGCAAATTACCACAAAGCCATATTGGGCAGCATAGTGGAGAGGCAAGCGTCCGTAAGAATCGCGAGACTGGAGTGCAGTGCGTTGGCGTGGCTGAAGCCGATCCAGCAAATATATCAGAAGGCGCACTGATTCATCATTCTTGCTCAGAAGTTTGTTCGATTCATCTTCGGTGGTTGTCCATGGTGGTGGTTGCCGATTCGCGGCCGTTGCGGGAATTATAAAATTTGGCGCTTCTGCTGAGGAATGCTTGAGAGAGCCTTCAACTCCAAGAACTTCGCCGCTTTTTGAGCGGCCAATGTTTATTAATAGGCGGTGGATGCAGTTTCGCTTGTTGATGTCATCCTCCTCTTCCAAAGACACTATGTCGGATAATAGTCGGTCAATGCACGCTTTGGCTCTGCATGAAATAGATCGTTGCAGGAAGTTGAGAAGAGTCTGCTGGAAGGGCTCGCCTGCGGGATCGTTGTTCACGGAGGCGTCAGCAAGAAGTTGGGAGAGGCTCCCCGCATCATCACTTCGGATCGCCTGATCTACGCCATCAAGCAAGCCAGGAGGAAGGTTTAGAGCGCGAGCCGGTACCCTGCCTAAGGATGCCACAGAATGCGTTGATCCACTGTCGTCAAAGGTTTTGGCCTCGCCTAGATTCGACAGCCACTTATCAACTGCCTTCAACTGCTGAGCGAGAGGAAGGTTATGGGCAAACGGCTGCGGGTCGATCTTGGAGGCTAAATAGCGCTGCTGCGTGCACACGCGGGGTATCTTCTTGTCCAGCTTCTTGGTGATCTTCACAAAACCCCTCCGATTGACTTCGCCGTACCATTGGAGCTTTCGTAGGCCGTGACGCAGCTCGAGAAGAGCGCCCATGAGGTCCTGGGCTTCATCCTTGTCGATGCCGTCTGGGGCTTGTGCCGAGTGCCCATAGCGACCATGGAGAAGGTTAAGTCGGCGGGCATATTCCGAGTACTTTTTATTGTAGAAACCGTCGACATCCTCCAGATTGCGGTCGAGTGAGAAGAAGAATTCTACAATCAACCTGTTAGCTTCCTCAGGATCCTAGATGGACGGGGGTTATCTTGCCTGCTAGATCGGGGTCTTCCCCATTCTTGACAGCTTCAGAAGCTGTTTTGATAAGCTTCTTGAGACCCTTGTAGTTGATGTACGAGGACGCCCATTCGGGAACTTGATTCCGCTGCAGGCTGTGTCCAAACTTCATCCTCGGCACGGCCACTTAAAGCCAGTCGTTGCAGATGTTGTTGGTTTTGAAGATGGTGATTGTCGCGGTCAAGTCGGGTTATGGAGCCTTTAAAGCGGTGCGCAAGCGGACGCGCGAAACGCCCGTCAAAGCGGCGGAAAGTGAATAATGGGGATGCGATAGTGAATGCGCGAGATCCATGCGGGCTTGTAGGGCTGCGGTGCTGGGCAGTGGTTTACGTAGGATTGTTCATGTGGGCGTTCTCGAAGGTTTCATTGGAGGGCGCCAGGGAACAAACTCTAGAGTCTCGCGGCGGGCCTGCATGATTGTTAAGATATATTGTTAGTGCGTGGATGACGCGCGATCAGGTTCTGGGGGAGGCACACTGGGTGGCTCAGGCGCAGAGACGTGTGGTGGTGATGGTGTTGAGGGCTGAGGGCAAGACGAGACGAGATTTGAGTTGTACCAGGCTTCGCTTGCGATGACGACGAGGGACAAAGACGCGCGCTTTGTCAGGGAAGCTGCTGCTAGCCACCGTGGAAGGCTGCGAACGGCAATTTAATAGAAAGAAGAGCCCTGGAGGGTCCACAAAACCATTGCAGAATCTTTCGGGCGTTCCGGGAGGACCGTCAAGCTACTCCATGTCGCGTTACGTCAAGGGTGCCTCATATCTATAAATTCTCCGTCAAATAGGTTTGCTTTTCGAGCTGCAATCATCCCGGGGCGTTCGGCCAACAAGAACGAGAAAAGCAAGTCCATCAGGTGTGGAAGCCATGGGACGAGAGAAACAGCTTCGCGAGGTCACTGGATGCAGCCACCATGCTCACCATGTTCACCATGATTTGCGAGCGGACCTGCCAGCGTGCCGAACATCTCGGCCCGCATAGGAAGCTGCTCACACGACCAGTTGCCCACTGTAGACCCCGCCTGATTTTCCATTCGCCGGGCTGTGATAGGCGATCGACAGGGACGGGCTGTTGCGGCTAGGGAGAATGAGGTGGTGGACGTACACCGCTTCAATCTATAAACATCTCTGTCACGGCGAATATAACGGAATTGAAGGGCTAGTATCTGAATCTATTGGTGTCTCCATACATACTTGCCTCGACTATGACCACGACCACGACTCTCCACTTCAGCATGCTAGGCGAAACACCTGGGAGTCACACCGCTGTCTTCCGTCAGCGTGGGGTTGATCCCCATAGTCGTGGCAATCCCTCGCTAAGCTACGTCCCCGCAAGGCATTGGAGGATTGCGTTGGGGACTGCTAGCTGATCTATCAAATCCGTGCAAGTACCCTTGCACAACGGCTATTTCAGGAGAAGAAAAAGGCATTTCCTTCCGTGTCCTTTCGTTGAGTCTTTGAGAAGTCTCTGTCGGGTTTAAACTCCTCCCACACGCTCGCTGGAAAGATGTGCTTGTTCCGCTCATACCACCTCCGATCGACTACTTTTGTGATCGTTGGGTCATCATTGAAACCTTCGAGCTCAGCATCTGGGATCGCAGAACCCTTGCCCTTGTTCTGTTTGTGTCCCTCCAAAGGGTTGTAGTTGGTCGGGTCTGCGGTCTCTGCATCTATCGAGATGGGAGTGCCCGTGGTTGCCTGAGCGGACCAGTCAAAGACGGGTCCATTGAAGCCCATGACCTTGTTGAACAAGAAGTAGTAGAACTCGTAGTGCTAGAGAAGAGGTCAGCTTGGGCATTGGCATGTTTTCTACTGCTAGACGTACATGAGGCATGATGACTTCGCCTCTAACCAACATCAAGTCATCGACACTAACCCTAGCCCAATCTCGTGTGCTCTTATCGCCGCCTACTCCAAGTTCTGCTCCAGCCTTTCTAGCCTTGTCGAGGAAGAGCCATATGTGGTCGCCCTTCTTCACCCGACATCGCCCACCAGGGATGTTCGTCCCATCGTAGAAAACAAAGGGTATCACGACCTCGGTGGCCTTGACCGCATCGCGCATCATAACGAAGTCTTGTCGCGTGAGGTCAGCTTGGAGTGCCTCGCGCTGCAGCGCAGACTTGGTCATCACTCTTGGTTTGAGGCCAATGTTGGTGTTGGCCTTGAGTTTCTTCTTGGGGACCATGGCCTCCGACTCGGAATTTATGGCTGAGGAATCCGCGGGGGTGCTGTCGCGGGGCGTAGGGACAGCAGAGGCACTAGAGTCGGCGTCCTCGTCTTCGTCTAGCCCAAATGAGAGCTTTCCTTTGGCTACTACTTTTCGCTTCTTCTTGAACGAGGGCTGCGGCGTCGAAGCACTGTGCTTGGGAAATCAGCTCCGTTTTGTGGGGGCAGTCATGCGATAGTACTTACCCGTCCTGAGGCGTGCTGGCACCCGAGGCGGCATTGGAGGCAGCGCGGTCCTTGCGCTCAAGGGCTTCTGCGCGTCGTTTGCGAAAATCGGAGAGGTTGACTAGTCCCACAGTCTGCTCCTTGAGCAGGTCTTCGGCGGTTGCAGCCTGGGACGTGAAGCGTGAATTGGCGGGAGTTCCGCTACGGGAGCGTTCGCTGGAAAATTTGTCCATCCTGATTTTGTCGAGGAGGAGTGGTTGTGGATGAACCACCAAATGGTACTTTTTGAAGATCCCGAGGCAACCAGCGTCACGCCAAGGTCTTTCACGTGAGTTGGCGATTCCACTAGACCAAATCATCGGTCGCGCTTAAGCCCCACCGCACATCCAATCTACTCCCCTCACTCACCCCTCGTCTCCATGCGCCACGATGAGGGTAATACGCGACTCGGATGACGAATTCGATGAGGAAGACCTCGAGGGCGAGACTGCCGCGTCGAAGGGCAAAGACGCGTCGCCCAACAACCTCAACACGTCTCTCCCAGTGCCGGGCACGGGTTCCACAGGTATGTACAGAGGAACATTTCACCATTTAGCGCAGAGGTCCTTCTAGAAAAGCATTGAGATCTAAAGGAGCTCAATTGATTATCTTGCTCTATAGCTAAAATTGACTTTCATGCCCCAGACTCTCTAAAACGAACAATAGAAGCTGCCCACCACGCACTTTTTCAGTCCCCGCCCATGTTGTCGTTACCCACCGCCGCGCCGCCACAGGAACCCTCGTCATCAGCTGGGCATAGAAGCAAGAGGAGGAAGACTGCAGGTGCATCTTTAGACCTATCACCAGGGATGGGGTCCGAGAGGAAGAAGGAACCTAAATCTTATGGACGGTCCAAGTCTATATTCAGCAGTGCATACCTGGACCACAATCAAGAAAAGGGGATAATGAGGGAAAGTGAAGACGGTAGGGTGGAGCTCCCGTTCTCGAAACTCTCTTGCGAGCCGGTGACAAGCTCCATAGGTACGCATAGTAGCGCCATCCCTGAGAGGCACGTTCAGCTGACTCATTATACCACAGTCTCTTTGACAGGCGTGACAGGAGCTGTCCACTATGGCAATACTGATGCCGATGCTGTCCCCGAGAAGCTGTGGAACCTGGAAGGGACCTTGCGTGACAGCTATGCTGCACATGAGCCCATGGCCATGTTCCCTGAGCCTTCCAGTACAATCCCGAATGCCACTCTTACCCAGCAACGACTACTAGACGAGGTCATGAACCCAGCCTTTCTGGGAATTGAGCCTGAGATTGATGCACCACCATATGAACCCGCAAAGTCTTCCGTTCCGTGGTCGGATTTCCTCAATACCCCATCAGTACGTATAAACCCAACACTCTACCCGAAAGCCAATTCTAGGCAATAGGCAATATCATTGCGCTAGCCCTACAAAGGACCGTTGTACTGATCCGAAGAATTTTAATGCCACAGTACAGAGGGCTAGTGCATTCTTCAATAAATGGCAGCGCTATCATATAAATGCAAGTATGCTCATGTCTGACACTTTCTAGGGGAACACCGAGACTCAGGATGCTCATCATCTCGCCCCCTCGCCTCCTATTGCTCAGGGTCTGCCACCAGCTCACACCTCCAACGAAGTCAGCATCTCTCAGCATACGGAGTGCAATTCATCCTTGCTGCCAAAAGGGAGTCCTTCACAAAATTGCATGTTGAGCAATGGCATCGACCCTAAAGATATCATGAAAACGCCACTGGTGCTGAGCCAAGAAAATAGGAGTGGTAATGCTGTCGTTACATCTCTCTTCAATGACAATATCAGCCTATCTAACAAGGGCCCACCCACGGAGGAGAGGCGGCAATCCCCTCGTCGCCGGGATGAACGACAGAAGAAGAACACCTCAACATCCCCAGAACCGAACCCCAAGCAGAAGTCGAGGTCCTTGCTTAACTCTGAGGATGAATTTATGGTTATTGGCATCCCAAAAGAGCAGTATAATGCCCGTCCAAGTCGTTCAAGATCATTGAAAATGGACATAATACATCCAGTGGATTATTCTATTCGACCTGAGAGGGCTAGTAAAAGAGGAATAAGGCGGAGCAAGACGACAAATGGAGCCGAGCAAGATCCCTCCACTCCTCAAAAGGTTCAACGTATTTGTGATATGGGATTTACACCTGGGACAACTCAAAGGGCCCTCAAAGAAAATCATGGCAACGTTAGTCAAACTGTGGATTGGCTCATTACCAACGGTGCTGCTGTTGAAGAGGATGAGCTGGCCCCACCGAGGCAATCTACATCAAAACCCAAGACGAAAAGGAACAATACAAAATCGAATACTTCAAGCCATAGTGTGGGGCCCATGAAGGAGGATGCTACATCGCCACAGGATAAGGATCGAAGAACGTCTTTCAGTGGTACAGCGGTTGCCGATATAAGCCACGATAGTATTCCGAAAGAATGTACCACAGAAATTGACTTGATAGACAAGCCACCCCAAGTCCCTGAGTCTAAGAGCCCTCGGGTGCAGGTGGTGATTCACTCAAAGGGGTCGCCAAATCGAACGGAAGTCAATGAGCAGCAGACCAAAGCCAACATATCCCAGAAGATAGACATTATCGATGCTCCAACACGGAAGCCTAAACGAAGGAAGACGACCTTGGATCAGCCCGAACCCATTGAAGAGCATGTGGTGACCTTGACTACACCTACAATGGAGAAGAAACGAGGCCGTGGTCGTCCTCGAAAGGAGATCATACCTCCTATATCGAATGAAACAATTCTAGAGGATGAAGAGGAAACGCAGGGCGAGCCAACATCTGCCGAGACCCCGATATCAAGGGGCGTGGACACGCAGACCAAAGCTACGACACCGCACGTCACAGAACCACCTACCTCGACCCCGACGTCCAAAATGACCACCAAGGAGTCATCCGGAACTCCAGAAACCCTGCCGAAGCCAACAAACGGCAGTCACTCACCTCTTAATAAGGGCAAAGTGCCTTATAGAGTTGGGCTGAGCAAACGAGCCAGGATCGCCCCATTGCTGAGAGTGCTGAAGAAATGAGGGTTGGAGGACGTCGGAATCGCTTTCCGTAACATGGAATAGCAATTGTTGGTCTACAATGCGATGATGAAACAGATGATACCCAATTTCCCTACCTTTACTGCTCAGCTGATGCTGCTGCTATTGGACGCGGTGGCCGAGGATGATCCGATTAGTCCGCCTACTATATAAACTAGAATCCTGTGGTTACACAAATAATAGATTTTCCTGATCCGTCATTTTCCAAACTACTTCCAGACACGGGCATGCAAAGTAGATGCAGAGTGTGACAAGACATTGTTGGTGTCGTTGGGATCACAGGATGCAACGGCGCGCCATGGCGTCGCATTGTCGGAAGATATTCTGCTTGTCAGTGGTACGCTCATAGATGGCACATACGTCGCGCGCAGAACACGAGAAGACGGCCACACGTGGGATATATTGACGGAAAGCTTGAGCCGCAGACTTACCTGGTTCTCAAGGTCGCTGGGGAGTTTGTAGCAAAAAAAGAATCTTGGTTCTAGGCCATGATTCGGGTGGTGTCAGGTCGCCAAGCGAATAGGGGGCGCCAAGCCGCTCTTGACGACTCCGCTCCTCTCCTGCCCAGGTGCATTCCAACGCACGTCACTATTGCCCAGGCACCCAAGAGCCATCCAGGACCATTTCGGTGCAATTCCCGCGAGCCCAGAATCATCCCAGAAGCCCCGGAGGTCCAGAGGCTGCCTGCAGCGTTCACGATGAATTGTTCCCCACGGTCGCTCACAGAGCACATGTCACTCGCCTGTTAATGTCGTGCGAAAGCCACGCAGCCACGCAGCACGATGGGAAATCATTCGCCCTGACATCGATTCGATGCACCAGGGCTAGACTTTCCCTTTACCATGGCTGCGCGACTCGGAAGGCCTTCTCGGCACTCGTTTCGGTCCTTATTTATAGGCACCCCTAGCCGTAGTCTTGGCGCATTCTCTCTGTTTGAGACGGTCTCCTTTCCCCTTTGAGCGGCAAAGACCCTTTTTGAGCCAGCGCTTTACCGCGTGGCGACGAGAAAGAAGAGGTCCCAAAACAATCCTGGTGTTTGTTTTGCGGGAGACGGCGTCCTTTGGTGGCCGTCCTACGCGCTGTCTGTAACGTTTTCGCCTCCTGTTTCTCTACCTTAATGCATGGATGCGCCCAGAGGCTCTATTTTCTGGGACCGCCCCGTATCTGAACCATACCCAAGCACCAAGACCGCGGAGTGTCTGTTGTGACCACCTCGTGCTTAACTAGTGGGACCCATTATCCTGTCCTCGCCTGCATGGTCTCTGTCTTATAAGTATTGGCTGTTGCCACTTTTTGGGCTGTTTTGAATCGTGTTGTCCGTCTTGTACGTTCAGACGCCCGTCACTCGTTCACTCTGTCGCGATTCTTAATTCGCATCTATTAATTGGGTTTTCCCCGTCACTCGCTACCTACGAATACTATTCATACTTTCGTTTTCCCGTCTAACCTACTTAATTTTACGTTGAGAAAATCTTCTCTGCTTTGGAACGATGCGCTTCTCGGGACTCGCTGCCGCCTCGTTGGTGGCGCCGCTCGTCGCCGCACATGGTGATATTCCAGGTGCTCCGAAGATCTTTGGCCTCGGACCTAATCCGCTCGCAAAACTGAAGAGCCGGAATGTGTTCCACGGACACGCTGCAAGAGACGTTGCTCCCCAACAGGGACCTCAATTGAATGCACGCCAGGGAGGAGTCGACGGCCGATGTGGACCCGTTGCTTCAGGTGCAAGCTGCGATGCTGGCTTCTGCTGCTCGTCTGCTGTATGTTCCTATGCTTAATTTATTTACCACGTCTCTAACCTCATTCCAGGGATGGTGCGGTCAAGGAACCGAATATTGTGCGGCTCCCGACTGTCTATTCCAGTACGGACCTGGCTGTGATGCAAATCAAACTCCCGCTGGAACCGACACGTCTGGCATTGCTCGTCCTAAGCTTGGTAACGTCGCGTATGGTGGTGAGGGCGTGTATGCGTGCTCTGTCCCCGGGACTGTTGCCATTACCTACGATGACGGACCCTACATCTACACCAATGGTGTGCTGGACCAGTTCGCAGCCTACGGCGCCAAAGCCACTTTCTTCATTACTGGCAACAACATTGGCAAGGGCGCCATTGATAACGGAGCCACTGCTTGGCCTGCCGTCATCCGACGAATGGTTGCGGAGGGACATCAGGTTGCCAGCCATACCTGGTCTCACCAGGATCTCAGCGCCATCACGTCGCAGCAGAGAAAGGACCAGATGGTGAGGAACGAGATGGCCATCCGTAACATTATTGGCAAATTCCCTACATACATGCGTCCTCCATACTCGTCATGCACGGCTGCCTCCGGTTGCCAGGATGACCTCGCGGCTCTTGGATATGTCGTCTCCTACTTTGATCTCGATACTGATGGTAGCAATCCTCATTCCACCTTGAATGGTACTATATTGACTGATAACAGACTACAACAACGTCACCCCGGCCCTGATCCAAAACGCAAAGGACCGATTCAGCGCAGCCATCCAGCCCAGCAACTCGGCTTCTGATGACTTCCTTGCCATTGCCCATGACATCCACCAGCAGACGGCGCAGAACCTGACTGGCTACATGCTCGACCTGCTGCAGTCTAAGGGCTATAGGGCCGTCACCATGGGCGAGTGCCTCGGCGAGCCAATTGCAAACTGGTACAGAGATTCAGCTGGCAGCGTTGGTACATCTACCTCTACGCCGCCTACTGCTACTGCAACAACCTCCTTCTCCACGGGACCCCCAGTCGCAACCCCAACGACTGTGTCTCCGGATGGATCATGGTAAAGACCCCCTTCCCTCGAGCCACGAAGCCACGACTAACTCACCAAACAGCGGTGGTACCACTGGATACTCGTGCATCGGGTTCTCCCTTGGTTCCTGCTGCAGCCAATACGGGTGGTGCGGCTCTACAACCGACTACTGCAGCACAGGCTGCCAGTCCGCCTTTGGTAGCTGCGGCGGCGACTCGCTGCCCTCATCTGTGTCGTCGCCGGCCGCCTCTTCCACCGCCTCCACGCCCGTCGCCACCCCCACCGGCGTCACCTCCACCGACGGATCGTGCGGCGGTACCGCGGGCTACTCGTGTGTCGGGTTCTCGCTCGGCTCGTGCTGCAGCCAGTACGGGTGGTGCGGCAGCACCACCGACTACTGCGGCACGGGATGCAACGCGCAGTTTGGAACGTGCGGGTCTTCTGTTAGTGCTCCCTCTGTTCTCTCTAGTCTGTCTGCGGCCGTGAGCGCGGCGAGATCTTCTTCGACCGTGGCCCCGTCGTCTTCAGGCGTTGTGGCCAGCTCCTCATCGATTGCCAGCTCTAGCTCTAGCTCCGCCGCGAGCATCGCCGCGTCTGGTAGCTCCGTGTCGTCTTCGTCGTCTCCGTCTGCCTCGTCTACGCCCCCCGCCTCCATCGTCACTACCACCCGCGCCGCAACGACCACGACCGCTGCCTCTACCGCCACGCCGACGTCCAAGGCGCTGAATGTAAGCACGAATGGGAAATGCGGCAGCGCTCTGAAACAGACATGCAAAGGCTATGGAAACAAGGAGTGCTGTCGCTGGGACGGTAAGTGCGCGAGTGATATCTGGGGCTGTGGGTTGGGGTGCCAGAAGAAGTATGGCAAGTGCTGGTGGTGAACGTGTGTGTGTGTGTGTGTGCGTCTCCCATGCATGGGCTTTCCTTGTCTATCTTCGAAACCGAATCGCGGTAATGTTAATATCGGCGGGTGATGCTTGGTGATGTGGATGTGTGTATGCATATATGTGTGTATGGGGGAGTAGAGGGGCGATAGGAATCAAGGGGGTTAAAAGCGTGGAAAAAGAGTTGTCCATATCCAAATGTATTTTGTTCGGGTGTGAATCGTCTATCCGGTACAACGTACCTGTCTATCTATGTAACCAACCGCACTAAAATTCCGCCAGATTTCTCTTTTATACACTATGTTTTACTCGTCGTCTCCGAAGAACACCTTGATCGGCAGCCATGAATCTCCACAGACCTTGAACCTGTCCTTCAGCCCGTTCAATTTGGTCATCTCGTCCTCGGTCAACTCCCATCCGTCGAGCTCGAAGTTCTTCTCAATCCGTGACGCCGTCACGCTCTTCGGGATGACGCTGGTGCCCCGCTGCAGCCCCCACATCAACAGCACCTGCTGCGGCGTCTTGGCCTTCTTCTCCGCCAGCTCGAGCAGCGTGGCGTCCTTGTACAGCGGCGAGTCGGTGCTGCCCAGGCACGAGTACGCGGTGACGTGGATGCCCTTGTCCTTGCAGTACTGCAGCAGCTTGGGCGAGGGGTTGTTGGGATGCAGCTCGATCTGGTTGACGGCGGGGGTGATGTTGAAGTCTGGCGACGCGAAGAGCTTCTCGAGGTTCGTGATGCCAAAGTTTGACACGCCGATGTTCTTGACGCGGCCGCTGGCGGGCAGCTTCTGCAGCTCGGTCCACGTCTTGATGAAGTCGGTGTCCGGGAGGTGCTTGTTGAGGTCGGCGGGGTCCGTCGAGCAGGGCCAGTGCATCAGGTACAGGTCGACGTAGTCGACGCCCAGGCTCTTGAGCGAGCTCTCGATGCCCTCCTCGACGCGCTTGTGCCACGGGTTGTCCAGCTTCGTCGTGATCCAGATCTCCTCGCGCGGCACGCCCGAGTCCTTGATGCCCTGGCCGACCTCGTTCTCGTTGCCGTAGGCGAGCGCCGTGTCGATGTGGCGGTAGCCCGCGAGGAGCGCGGCTTTCACGGCATGGCGGACCTCGTTGGGCTTGGATTGCCAGGTGCCGAGGCCGACGGCGGGGATTTTGGCGCCCGTGTTGAGGGTGAAGGTGGATTTGGTGTGTTGGGCCATTTTGAGGGAGAGGGTGCGGAGCATGTACGGGGAGTGGATTGGGGGGTAGGGAGGGGGATGGAGGTGGAGTCTGGAGAATTGAGCGATATGTATAGCGGGGGAAAGAATGTTTTTATGCCACCCCGATCGCATCTATCGCATTCCAACCATTCCGTCATCTCGCTGCAAAGCGCCCCGCTACCCCACTACTCTCTTCTCTCTTCAGCGTCTGATTCCACCAATTATCGTGTCGTGGTGGCCGAGACATGGCCGTCGAGGTCGGAGCGTAACCTTTTCCATGCCCCCGCTAGTCGACACCTTCCCGCTTCGGTGACGCTTCCGCGCACCATATCCCACCTCCAAGCTCCAAGCTCTCCGCACATACTACTGTGTATAGTAGACCTTACAGCACCACCGGCCTTATTCACCACCATGTCTTCCGGCTTCGTCTCGGGCGGCACTATCGACAACGAGGTCGAGCGCGACGACGCCTGGCGTGCCGCGCAGAAGGAAATCGAGGAGAAGCGGCGGCTGAAGGCGGAGGAGGAGGAGCAGCACGGCGCATCCGGGAAGAGTCTCTTCGAGGTGCTGCAGGCGAACAAGGGTATGTACACTTGTCCCTTGATCACTTGCCATTGAAGCTTTTGATTGACGTGTTAGACTTACTGGGATGAAGCCGCCAAACAGGACGCCTTTGAGGAGGCCAACCGCCTGAAGAACCAGTACCGCGGCCTCGACGACGCCGAAGCCGACTACCTGGAGGGTCTCGCCGAGGAAAAGCGGAAGCAGGAGGCGCTCGTGAAGAAGGAGACGCTCGAGCAGCTGGATGTGTTCCGGAAGCAGCAGGAGGAGGCTGAGCGGCGGGCGCTCGAGGAGGAGAACAACGGGCCCCCGGCGGCGGGAAACGCACAATGGATTGCGAGTGGGCGGAAGCGGAAGAAGGGGCATGAGGGGGGCTTGTTGAAGGGTGTCAGGTTGAAGAAGCCGGCATCGGGCCCTGAGGAGAAGTCGGAGGTGAAGGGGAATATTGAGACGGAGGAGATGGACGAGACGGACAGCAAGGACAAGTTACATCTTGCCACAGCGGGCACCAAGGGTTCTAGTGGTGTGACGAAGACCGCAGGTCCGACTGTCGCGAAGCCTACCCTGCCACCTGCGAATTCTCTCTCGTTGAGTCTGGGATACGGGTCTTCGGACGAGGACGATTGAGCCGACATTGTCGAGCACAACTTAGAAGGGAATAGCACCATGGTCATGAGTTCGGTCTCTAGGTCTTCGCATCTATGTAAACGGCCACTCGTCTGTCCCTGGACGAGCTGTGACGACGTCCAATGCGATCTGCAAGCATCTCGCAAGTTGGCCAGCAGTCTTATACGCCTGGACCCAACGAGGACGCATGCTCCTTCTGTACTTTGCTCATGGCTGCCATATGCTCTAGGGGTTGTAATCAGAACAGCTAGGAATCAAGAAAATGCACGACCTTACATGAGATTGCTCCATCGTCAATTACCATCACAGTCACCATTCTCATATAGCATATCGGTAGCGGCTACAGCATACGGCCGCTAGTGGAAAGCGTTGTACTTTCACCACATCTCTTCGCATGTTGTCTGGTAGCCAGCCTGCTATCTAATATAGTTCTCTCATCTTCAGCTTCATCCTCACTTTCACTTACACCCAGCCTGCTCGTCCGATAAAACTTCGTCGCGCTAGAGAACCCCCACTACAAATAATTCGACTTCACCTCTTCTGTTCCTTCTCAGCTCTTCTCTCTCCCTCCTTGCGGGTCTTTCCAGTCGCACTCTCGCGTCTCACTTCCCTACCCAATCGGAGACTTTTTACTCTTTGCACATCTCTGCCTCCTACCTCTAATCCTAAGTTTTCGGAACACTAAGAAACTACTTGTCACGACTTCCGACACGACTGCAGCTTAGCGCAACCGATTGCCTATCTTATTGTCCAGCATTCTACAAGGGGTGCTAGGAGCGAGACTTTGCGAGAAACGACTGAAACGGGCATTCAGTTAACCGCCTTTACCAGGGTGTTGAGTCATTATTAGGCGATAGGCGTTTGCTCAAGCGATCCTTGCCCCTATTTGTTTGTGGTCTTCACAAACCATAGACGACAACAAACAAGAGTAGCGGAGCAAGCCTCACCACAGAGGTTATCTAAGGACACCTCCCGCCGGTTTCACGCCGTCACCTTTCGTACCACCTTATTCAAAACGCCTTTGGAGAGGGGTGTGTGGCTGGAGTCTCAAGCCTTTATGACTTCGACTACTTACTCAGAATCCAAGGATATTCCAACAACATGCCAACCTTGAATGGGCATAGTCAGGAGGAACACAGAATTGCCTACCTCATTCATCATCTGATTTTACCTCCAAAAGTGCCCCAATCTCACGACTTCCACCCTGAAAATGAAAAGCTTCTGCTTGATACCACAATCCAGGCCCTACAATCATTCCAAAATGCTGCAAATACAGAAGACCGCCAGCAAGTCGCACATGTTCTGTCCACAGTCAAGAACCTAGCTCTCAGTCGGGACGTCAACGGATTTGTTAGCGAAGACGAACTGTCAACATTGTTCGACAACCTCATCACTGAAGCAAGCGAGGGGGCCATACCACTTGAAATAAAGGCTCAGAATGCTGGAATTCTTGTTGAAAAGGTTGGAAATGCCATTACTTTTGAATGCTTCGAGCTTTCTCCTTCCAATGGGCCAGTCATTGCAACAAAAGGACGTCTTAATCGCACATTTCCGGCAACTGCCACCACGCTGAGCATGGGACGTTTTCAAGAAGGCGGGCTGCGGAACACACTGGCGCAGACGATTGCAAAAATGAGCATGCAATCTGCTCCAGGCTTTCAGCCGGTGGTACGGAAGGCGAAGCAGGATCACGAGGAGATGCGCGACACCACCCACCCAGGACTTGTCACCAAGTATCTCGTCAACGTCTTGACAGCTCTCGGTGAGCCTAGCAATGTCCCAGGTATCCTCAAAAATACCCGCGAGGAAGTTGCGTGGTCCAACAGCAGTCAGCCCTGGCAGAGGTCCTCTCTCTGGCTCTTACTCCGAGTTTCAATGCAGCTGCAATTTCGTCCAAGCAAGAATTTGTACAAATCCTTCATGATATTCATGCTATCTCAAGTCCTCGATTTGGCACGCCAACACCACAAGACTCTTGGAAGTGAGGTTCTTTTCACCATCTCTGCGAAGTTATCTCGTCGAATCATAAAGCTAGAGACGCTACAACCTACGCTTTGCTCCTTGGGTTGGATGACCCAAGTGCGAGAAGCAATGCTCAATGCTCATGACCTTGTTGAAAGCACGTGGAACAACATAATGGACAAGCCAAAATCGCATGTGGACGCAGCGACATTGCAGAACCTACGGCCAGAGAACGATCTCAATGTCGACTTACCGGACTTGGACGCATTCATAGCTCGCATAGCTGCAAGAAAGCAAAACACCATCACCTCGAGTTTTCGGCCCATGTCCACGTACCCCGAGTTCCCGGCACACGAACTCCCTTCCAATTTCAGAGCTGATGGCGAGTATCAGTACTTCAAGTTGACAGCAGTTGAAAAGTGGGTGGAGAACCATCTCCCGGCATGGCTTGATCGCCACAT
This sequence comes from Melanomma pulvis-pyrius CBS 109.77, assembly GCA_010093585.1. Classification (NCBI taxonomy): domain Eukaryota; kingdom Fungi; phylum Ascomycota; class Dothideomycetes; order Pleosporales; family Melanommataceae; genus Melanomma; species Melanomma pulvis-pyrius. The sequence continues at coordinate 60,964 of MU001812.1, forward strand.
TAGCGATGAGAAAACTTGCGGAAAGTTGCGTCAGCTCATTCATAGCTATCAAGTCACGGCAAAATACACGTTTTCAGGCATACCTGTGAGCATGTCCATCATGTACCTGACCATAATGGAGCTCTGGGTAGCCTGTGACAAATCGGCATGTCGCGTTCACCCTCTGCTTAAGGGATACGATCCAGAAATTCCCGTGGAACAATTACAGTCGCTTCTGTTGCCGCGGAAATGTCAATTGCAGAGACTGAGCAACATCGAGGTCTACTTACAGTCCCGGAAAAACATGGTCACCAACAACGCACCTTCCTTCTTCCGTGATTTCGGTCATGGCGCATCTTTTGCAGTCAAGTTCTTCGACCAGTCTATGGCACACCAGAATCTGCTCTCGCATATTGAACAAGTTGCGACCGTAAAGAGAGAGGCAAAGTGTGAAGAATTGTCAAGGAAACAGGAGCAGTATAGGAGTCTCATGGATCAAGCCGATAGAATTACCTGCGAATACCGCATAGTCCTCACAAGCGATGGTGACGAAGTATCTCAGCATGCTCCGAACTGCCACAAATGTTCACTGCAAGCCCAAGCCAGGGCTATTGATATTCGGATCTACGAATGGCCCCTCTCTTCGAAGACTTCTGTAGCCAAGGCGACAGTTTTTGAGCTCATGGCCCCCGAAGCGTTCAGCAATTGGCGCGATGCTACAGTGTTCCTTTTGAGCAACGTGTTTGAGTCTAAATACCAGGAGCAACATCAACCAAGATCGCGTAACACACTTGATGAAGACAATGGCTTGTCTCCCTTTCTGTCCCAGGATAATTACGTAGCACAGCGTATCGTCCTTTTGTCAGAAGTCAAGCCTCATATGATCACCCACCGTCACACTAAAAAAATTCCAACTCTAAGGGAAGAAGATGTGTGTCTCAACAATGGGCTTCAATATGCGTATTTCGACACCACCAACGACGTCTTCTCCGCAGTCACTTCTCCCACAGACAAGATGTTACAACAGTGCACATATCAACTTCCAACTCGTTCATCGCGTTTGCAAAAGTACCTTGTGCGGTCACCATCAAATCCTCACGGCGTGCCTCCCAACGAAGTCATTGCGGATCAGTCTCAATGCCCGGCGCACATGTCGCTTGATGAGTACAAGGCTTTCGGTGCACTTCCTCTCGGTTTCAACATTCAATATATGAATATATTAACCCAGCTCGCTGTTCCAGCCGTGGACTTTGCCAAAGCGGAAACTCAAGCTCTCATCCTCCAAACCATTCACCAAGCCAGCTGCCCTTCTCCTGAAGGCAATGTGGAGCGTGCCGGTCATCATGTACTGGCGGATGATGGTTTCGGCAACGCTATGATCCAACAGCTTGAAGTGGCCTTGCGGAGAATCAGAGAAAACTGGGAGTCCTGGCGGACATTAGCAACATTCATACAACTAGCAACAAGATTACTCACTTTTGCCACATCGCAAGACGTTCAAAGCAGGTGTCTTCAATATCTTGAAGGGACCCGAGAAGTTTCTCTAGGCTGGCTAAGCATTCTCAAAGAGAGAGCGCATGCTTCCACCGACGATGGACAACGAACAGATCTTCATTCGAGAGCAGTCGAAATTGCACTTGTTTGCATTAGTACGTTTGACGTGGATCAGAACTATCTAGACCAAATTCTTAGCCATCCATCTGCAGCCTTAGTACTGATTCGATGCTCAATTGTCGTGGAAGAGAACAAGTACTCCTCCTCCTCTGAGTACGAAACCATGTATCGGGCAATGCTCCAGTCTTGGCGGACTCTGTCATATCGAGCGTTCTCAACACTGAAGAATGAGATCGATGCCCAAGGGAGCCCATGTCTGAACAACGCCGTGTCAGTTTCCTGGGCCGCCTTTCGTGCAGCAGGCTCCTGGAATTCCCTCCCAAGCCCAAGGCACCACTGGCTCGTCACAAAGTCTATATCCAAAAACAATCCGGTCCCACTCCCCGTTCACTTCAACCTCCTAACGGCGGAGCTCCTTGTCAACGGCTTGCCTTTAGCCCGGCTACCGGGGGATTATATGGAACATCCAACCTATGCGGAGCTCTTCCGCAAGGTGACTTTAGAAGTGGTGCCAACAAATGTTCCGGGACTTAGTTTCTCTGCAAAGCACAAATATCGAGGTTATGAGCTATACTTCGGGATTCAGGCGCCAGAGATGCTAGTACAAGCGCGGAAAGACGGACAATATTTTGAGTTGCTCCCAAAGAGAGTGTTCAATGGCCACTTTCCGACAAGCTTCGTGGAAGATTTTGTGCATTGGTATGATTGCAACAACGATGAGATTGAGTTCCGCCCTCGAGGCGATCAGTGGACTTCTAGTCCTAATCACTGGCGTCTCTGCAGGCCAGGAGGAGGTTCCTGGCGCATGCGATGGAGCGGAGTAGACTCAGCGTCATCTGTCGAGCACCCTAGTCAAATCTCGTGGCAAGATGTCGACGGCTTTACTTTGGTGAACATGAATAGCAACACTGCCCGCGAATTAACAAAGATATTGTCGCCCCTAGAGAACAACCGACACGTTCACATCCTGTTTAACAACTTATCGAAGGCTCTTGATATCGAACTACCGAGGCTCCAACTCGGCTTCTATTTCGACCATGGAGGTTCGCACATCTACTCCCGCCAACACCCTGGAATGGTGATCGACCAAGATCAAGGGATTGGGACTCTAATTGGACTCTCCAGCAAGCTGGTGTTGAAGCATGAGCAGCAGACTGAAGATCGCTTGGTTCTCGTACCCGAGGGCTTAGTCAAGTATGAGAAGACGTCCAATCATATACACGTGACCATCGACGAAGGCACAGTAGTCAAGGTGCATGCGTACCCTCTCGATATCACACTTCGCCGATTGGTGGACAATGGTAGTCTACAGAGCAAGCTGTTCATCTGTTATGTCCACGCTCTGACATCTTATTGCCTCCCTGATCCGCTAACAGGAAAGACGGGCACCGAAACTGCGCTCTCTATTTTGGAATCAGCCGCAGTTCAGTCGTTTGATATCCTCACCCAAGAAAACATATCTACTCTGGTACACATTGCAAAACTGGCCCCAGGTCGATCTTTCTATCCCAAAAAGGAGCGGCTCATGCAAGAGGTGGAATGGGATCCCGTACTCCACCCTTTGTCACAAGATTCCAACCTCTACACAGCGGTAGAGAATCTCTTCGAGCAGTCGCAGAAGCAAAGCTTGTTTTATTCCTCGGATGTCTACATCGAGCCATCCAAGCTCAACTCCATCGAGCCCCACCTACTTCAGCGACATCTGATACGAACTTCAATGTTTCGCGTATCTGGTTTCGGCGCCGAGAACCACAGCATTCAGTTCGATAGGGTGTATCAATCAAGGGATCGAGAGAAGAACTGCGAGAGGGCGCATCAGGCCTTTGCGGCAGCTAGATTGATCATACGGGATCAGGCAGCTCTACATGTCGCCCCTGCGTCTCCAACAAAGCTACTTGAGATTCTCAAGTCAGACTACTTTCACGACGCCACCGTAAAGGGACCTCGCCATTTAGGATCATCCAGTTTGGTGTTCGATTCACAGTGGCTGCACAGCCCGTCTACATTTCTTCCTGATCTGTGGTGCAGCTTACATTCATCGCTGGCTACATCCCCCAACAAATTCAACAAATATCACGTTATGATGTGGCTTTCGACTCTAGCATTTGCGGAAAAGGCGGATATGAATATCATCCAGGCTCTCGCGGCGTTCTACAGATTGCCGGACCTTGGACTGTTGGGGATTCCTTCAACCGCCGAAATGAATTTATCAAAAGGTGACTCTGCAACTGTTCCGAAGATAAAAGATCTTGTGAAGGTAGGGAGTGTCCTGAAACCGTTCCATGTCTGCCCGGAGGCCAGTCTCCCAAAGCAATCCTATGAGAGCCACAGGCAATGTCAAGGACGACGACAGAAGGCGTTTCGAAGCAATCAAAGCAACGCAATCGATTTCTTCGCACGAGAACTGGAGCGCCAGTGGCCCTGCGAGCGGCCCAAGACGCCTACAGATCACGAATCCACTACGTATCTGGACATTACCATGGCCATGGCACGTGTTTCCCATATGTTCAAGACTTGGTATGAAAATCGCCAATTCTACCAATATCTTGAGGAGGTGTCTGCGGTTCTGGCGAATCAACAGGTTGTCCGTGTGTCAATATCCCAGCCCCGAGTTATTGTCGTTGTCCCCGGGCCAATCCCTAGCAAGAATGCACGTTTCTTCGGTGTAGACGATGTGCTTGCCTTGCCCATACCAATTTCTTTGCCCAGAACACCTCAGCCCCTTTTACTTCCCCTAGAGAAACAGGCTCCAAGCACAGAAACAGCGCAGACCAAAGGACTCCTCGCCGTGCTTTGTGAGGATCTTCAAGGCCAGGCCAAATCAAAACGTGAGAAAGAATACGTCTTAGATCTCAGAAAGAGCTTCGTTGCACTTGAAAACTATGCCACGCCCCCACCAACGATTTCCAAGGGAGGTAGCATTGATGAGTTGTTAAAGAAGTACCTGGCAGACTGCAAGGCCTATTTTGAAGGATTGAATCTCACTTTGCAGAACTCCATGACTGCCGCTGGCCCATCGTCTCAGGAGATTGCGGCTTGCATTCAGCAAGCACCCCGTGTCTCTCCAACCTTCTGGCTCCGTCAACTGAATAGATCACGATGGGACACCTTATCCAAGAGATGGAAAAACATAATCATTCAATACGGCCTTGCAGTGACGGAACTCCACCGCGCCCAGCGACTTTTTGCACTGTCAAACAAACCCTTGGAACTCGTCGAAGAGCTCCGAAACTCTGGCCATCAGAATTGGGATCCTGCAGCCTTCCCCGAGTCCTTGCTTCTTGAAGCCGAAAGCGGGATCATGATCCGTGAAGTTCAAGAAGAGATTGCGGAACAAATGAGATCACCGCCCAACGGTGAGAACTCAGTCATGCAGTTGAACATGGGCGAGGGGAAGTCGTCGGTGATTGTGCCGATCGTTGCAGCTGCATTAGCGGACGGCAGCCGACTAGTCAGAGTCGTGGTGGCAAAGCCACAGTCAAAGCAAATGTTCCAGATGCTCGTTTCGAAGCTTGGTGGCCTCTTAAATCGACGAATATACCACATGCCCTTTTCTAGGGAACTGCGACTAAGCACCGGTCAAGCTGAAGCTATTGGAAAGATATATCAAGATTGCATGGAGCATCGGGGTATCCTTTTGGTCCAGCCAGAGCACATCCTCTCATTCAAATTAATGGGCCTTGAAACCCTTTTGACCGACCAGAAAGCGACTGCGAGTTCACTGCTGAGCACACAGCACTTCTTCGACACCAAATCTCGGGATATTGTTGACGAGAGCGACGAGAATTTCAGCGTCAAATTTGAGTTGATTTATACCATGGGCACGCAGAGGTCAACTGAGTTTAGCCCGGATAGATGGAACATCATTCACACCATTCTGGAACTCGTTTCACAAAGTGCCAAGAAAGTCAAGAGCGTCCTGCCAGCCTCTATTGAGGTTGACAATAGATGGGAAGGTAGATTTCCAAGGGTTAGGACTTTACGGGACGACGCAAACGAGATGCTGTTGCACCATCTTGCAGAGAACATCTGCCGGGTTGGGTTCCTCGGCTTCCCCGTAGCACGCCAACCTAAGCTAGTCAGAGACGCCGTCTTTAGATACATCACTGAGCCCCAGCCCTCCTCTGAAACGATCGATGTCGTGGAGAAGGGAGATTTCTGGACGCCCTTGACTGAAAATCCACTTCTTCTCGTGCGCGGTCTCATAGCTGGTGGTATTCTGCGCTTTGCTCTTGCCTCCAAACGATGGAGAGTCAACTTTGGCATCGATCCGACTCGTAATCCGAAGACCAAGCTCGCAGTCCCCTTTCGCTCCAAGGACAGCCCATCCCCTCGCTCCGAATTCAGTCACCCGGATGTGATAATCGTTCTAACGTCTTTGACCTACTACTACGGCGGCCTGGACGATGAGGACCTCTTCGACACATTCACTCACCTTCTGAAGTCGGACCAGGCTGACATCGAGTATGGGGACTGGGTCCGTACCGCAAATCCCAATCTCCCGGAGGGCTTCCGCCAACTCGCGGGCATCAATATCAAAGACCGCTTCCAGTGTATCGACGAAATCTTTCCGGCTCTCCGGTTTTCCAAAGGAGCTATCGACTACTTCCTTTCGCGTTTAGTCTTCCCCAAAGAAATGAAAGAGTTCCCGCTTAAGCTCTCGGCGTCAGGTTGGGATATCGGCCAGGTCAAGTCGCATCCGACAACTGGGTTTAGCGGTACATGCGATTCTCGCCATGTTATTCCGCTTAGTGTCAATCACCTCGATCTAGACATGCAACGGCACACGAATGCATTGGTTCTGGCTCACCTCCTACAAGCCGAGAACTCTGTCGAGATCCTGTCACCGAGGGCCTCGTCAGTGGGTTCAGATGCGGAACACCTTCTCAGAATCGTGAATAATATGACCCCGCCAACCCGAGTCATACTGGACGTTGGGGCACAGATCCTTGAGCTGAACAATCGTGAAGTCGCGGAGAAATGGCTGGACGTCAACAAAAACGGGGCAATAAAGGCAGCAGTCTTTTTCAATGACGACGAAGAACTCTCAGTCCTCGATCGGCGGGGATGTGTCGAGCTCTTGCAGGTGTCGCCGTTTGCGAAGCAGCTTGGTGAATGCCTCATATATCTCGACGAGGCACATACTAGGGGAACAGACTTGAAGTTGCCCAAAGATTATCGCGCAGCAGTCACACTAGGAGCTCATTTGACCAAAGATCGATTAGTACAAGGTATGTATTTCCCCTGATATTGTCTGTCATTCAACTAATAGGGTTATAGCGTGCATGAGAATGAGGAAACTAGGAAAGGGACAATCAGTCGTCTTCTGCATCCCTGAAGAGATCCAAACCAAAATCCAGGAGAGGACCTCGAAACCACATGACACCAGCATCGAAGTTGCCGACGTGTTGGCATGGACGATCTCGGAGACATGGGCCGATCTCCGCCGAAGCATGCCTCTCTGGGCTACCCAGGGTCGCCGTTTCGAGGAACACAAACACCTCTTGAATGGCGTCGACACGACCAAAGAGCAGGCGGAGAGTTTTCAGGAGGAAGAAGCGCAGACGCTAGAACATCGTTACCGTCCCCGTTCCCTTGACCATCCCGATACAGTCGATGTAGAAGGCTGGGATACTTCTAATGAGAGCATCGCGCAGATCATTGCGCGCTGCCAGGACTTCGAGACCATGAAGTTTGGTTCGGCTGCGCTGCAAGAGGAGCAGGAGCGAGAGCTTGCGCCCGAGATCGAGGAAGAAAGGCAGCTGGAACGTCCACCCCCTATGATGGCAGCAACCCATGAACTCCATCCTGATCTAGTCCGTCTTGTAGAGAGCGGGAAGATCTTGCGAGACTCAGTAGCATTCAAGCATGCCTTCCAGGCGCTCTCTTCGACCAGTGCTGCGAGGTATATGGACCTGACGCAGTTCCCTACAGATCTCGTCGCTACTGCAGACTTCGTACGCACGGTCAGGCCCCCGCTAGGTTCGACTGCTGCATCACATGTCCTCGACTCGTTCCAGCGGCCTGTTCAGTGGATTCTCTCGGTCCCAGGCCAGCACCCAGCAAAAGTCGCACAGAACTTGGTAGTCCTCAGTCCCTTCGAAGCCAACGAACTCCTCCCGGCCATCCGTCGCTCATCCAAAGTAACCCTGCATCTCTACTCCCCCCGCCCCAACCTTAGCCACCAGCCTCTCGACGCCCTAGACCTATACACCGTCGGACGCCCCTTCACCTCTCCCCAGTCCATCCCGCGCAGTCTGACCGTGCAGCTCAATCTCTTCGCGGGCCAGCTGTACCTCCGATCCTTCGACGAGTACGTCTCCATGTGCGATTTCTTGGGTCTGGCGTGGAGCGCCGCGAAGGAGGGGCAGATGGTGAGGGCGGATGGGTTTGTTGTGCCGGCAGCTGGAAAGTGGATGTTGAGGGACAGTCCGGTCAACTTTTTGAGGGTGTTGGTTACCAAGGTGAGGAGGGACTGTGAGGGAGTGGAGAGGACGCATCTGGGGAAGGTGCTGGATGGGGCGTTGCTGGAGGAGAGGGACTTTTGAGTAGATGGGGTAATAGATATGGATTGCTCTGGGTTGTATTACTCTTAGAGCATGGCGATGGGATAGAATGGGATGAGATGAGATGAGATGTGGAGTTCACAGAGGGCTAGAAGGTGGGCAAAATGCCTAAGTCGATCTTCAATAGAACCTTAGTAGGGTGTGCATGTCTCGATAAAATTAAACCTATGAAGATAGCTTTCAAACTTTCCTTGTATGTCTGAACTTGTGATTCTCTATGCATTTCCTTTTCCCACTTACGGGAAGGTATTAGAAATATACGATAGAGTGCCAAGGAATTTGTACTGTTTACTGACTTACATTGATTGTTACATGTGATCCTTTAATCCCCAAAGAAAGGGGCAGAAACACGAACGGGGCTGAAAGGTTGTGCCGATTATAAACCCGGAACCTGGTATCGCCGAGGACAAGGGATAAGCGAAGTGAAGCTGCGCGCTAAGGGGCGCACGAGCCAGGCGGAGCGGAATCGTTGCCTGACAGCTCGCGCAACCTGCAACCTCCAACCTTCAGCCTCCCTAACATTCTTATCCTTTCTTTTGTTCCTGGATTCCATGTTTCGCCACAACTTTCTTCTGCCAAGGATACCGTGACCGCCCAGGCCCTTTCATGTAAGACACACTTCCCACCACAGGCTCTTCACCCCGCTAGCTGCTGGACCGGGCGTGGTGAATCAAGCTGGACCCGCTACGTGAGATGGCTGGTGCTGTGGCCCTTCTCCTTCTTTCTCGACGCCGCCAGAATCACACCGCAACTGTTCTGTACACGTGGTCTGAGACTGTTGGCCCGATGAGCGCATCGCCAGCAGAGGATATAAGACCCAGTGCTACCTTCTGGGACCGGACCCAACTTGGATTTCAACACGGCTGAGAGCATCTTTCGGCCCCACCTTGGATATCGATTCGTTGAGGCTTGGCGCAGCCCCAAAGTACTAACAGCAACCCAGAATGGATCCAGTTAGGAGGTATCGGAAGGCGTATGAGGCTATGATCCATGCCAGTCAACTTTTGGAAGCACGCCTGAACCAAGAAACTGACGGAGATGCCGATAGCACCGCTGAGGACAGCACAGGACCTGTCTCGGTGCTGGACAATGATGACCCTGATAGCATGGAGTGGACGCCAACTGGTGGAGTAACCCCGCCAGCGGCTTGTGGGCCGCTACCGACTACATCAAAAAATATGCGTCATCTCTTGCCTAACGGTGGGGATGGTGAATATCAACTTCAAGACAGAGGAGATAACACGGTTCTTCTCCACAAACTCCAGGAAGGCGTGATCATGGACGAGTGTATCGATAAGCTAGTTCGCGATCTACCCGATGTTCTCAGTTACGACAACTCGGCTACTTTCACGCCATCGACGATAGAAGTTCCGAAAGATTTTGGACTGCAGCTGAGCATCTCGATAAACCACCATCTTGCCCAGGTGGCCGATCGAAAACTGCTGGAAAAATATCGACGTCTATTAGGCTACCGGAAGGACCCTGCAAAGCGGAAATCTATCAGACTAGGCTTCGATCCCACCGACCTCATCAAGAAGCAAGCCGTCACTTTCCCAAAGGATTCAACTACCCGAGCCTCTACTCTCAACAATGACATTCACCCCATATTCCGAGCAGAGAACTTCCATGGGTGCCCGGACGCCGTGTACGAAGTGCTGAAACCTGCTCTTCGGCTTAGCACCCTGTTGCTCTTCTCTCGCGCCACATCAGTATTCTGGCATACTTTGGTATTTGGGGACAGGAAACCGTGTCAGGCGACGTCTGAGGAGTATGGCCAACCGTGTTTCCGGATTCGCGACGACGTTCCCTGGTCAGAAGAGAATGCAGCATCTTTCAAAAGTTTTTTGGACAAGCAAATAGACACGGTTCACTTCATGTTCCATAGAGATCCGCTGCCTCCAGATCCGGCTTACGCATCGATGGGCCTAGTGGCCGATTACAAGAATGGCCTGATGCGTAAACTGGATAGCAAGTGTCACACCAGCAAGATTTGTCTGCATTCGGATTTCTACACGACAGCGAAGAAGTTGAGTTTGCTACAGTACCCGGAGCCTGCCATGGTATTGCGGTTCAACCTTTTCCTGGCCGTCTGCCTTGCACACGAAATGGCGCATTTCATCGAAGTCTCTGGACCCCACCATGAACATCCACTGGGAGAGCCTGAGGTTTTTTTCAACGACAATATGTGGACCGAGTCTGGCATTGCTTTCGAACTCAAGGTCTTTGGTGGTAGACTGCATCCGATCTCGTCAAGAGTAGATTGCGGGCTTGGTCTAGCTGTTCTGAGTTATCCCCTGAAGGAAGTCTACGACAAGGAGGATAACGTGTTGTACACGCTGCCGATGGACTTTATCACGAAAATCCAGCAGAAGGAAACCTGGGAGCAAGACTTCAGCGAATCCGGACCCGGCACGTTCCACGTCCCACGAACTGGCTGCAGATCTATCGAAATCAATGGGGCAAACTTGATGGTGTGGGAGGACGAGAAGGATGCGGACATTTCGGATCACATCGATGGGAAGGACACTACATTCCATCGCATGGATGACGGGCAAATTGTCAAGAACCCGAACATAAGCAACCGCAAATCGCAGCGGCCACCCGAAGCCCGGCGGTGGAGTCCATATGGAAGACAAAAGAAGCCCGGCATTGACACCGCTGCCTGCGTCGCAAAGGAGGTGGAAGTTGGTGGCAAAGACGAACCGGAAAAGGTAGCAGATGAGGAGGCCAGTATTGAAAGAGACGTGGAAGCAAGTGGCGATAAGGACGAAGATATGTTATAAAGCATCGAGCATTGGCGTTTTGGGCACTACATTGGTATTGTTATGGGAGTGTCAAGCATTTTTGTTTCGCACGCATAGCCGCATTTATTTAAGGGCATGGTTGGCATTACGAGGGTTAGAATGTAAATTGCATGGAACTATTGTCTATAGGCATAATTGAGAGAGGAAATATGGGGAAATTGGAGTATTGGTTGGATGCACATTGATTTCCTTGCAACTTTGGATAGACACTGGCGTGGTCCGCACATGCACGTGTTGTATTGGTCCGTGCATGGGAGCCTCAAGTTTACCGCCTCCCAGCTCCTCGTTCTGCCACCACCCAAAGTAATCGCCGCCTTCTAGAGATCCGTCTCACGATCACCAACACATCACAATGTCGGAATACTGGAAGTCAACGGTAACTTACCTCCTCTATTACCTATAATCCCCCGACTAACGGCCCTGTAGCCAAAATACTGGTGCAAGTACTGCACTGTCTACGTCAAAGACACCAAACGCGAGCGCGCGCAGCACGAAGCAACTGGCCGCCACCAAGGCAGCATCCAGCGATCCCTGCGCGGCCTGCATCGCGAACAGGAAGCCGAGGAGCGCAAAGTCGCAAGAGCCAAAGCCGAAGTCGAGCGCCTAAACGGACTTGTCCCGTCTTCCGCAAGCGCGGCAGCGCCAGCCAACACCCCGAAACCCACATATACGAAGGAAGTGCAGAAGAAGGACACACTCGAGGACCGCAAGAGACAATGGGCGCAGCTTGCGGCGATGGGCGTCGCGGTCCCTGAGGAGGCGCGCAGCGAGAACGCGTTGGCGGGGGAGTGGAGGGTGGTCAGCACGAAGGTGGTGGGTGAGGAGGAGAAGAAGCCGCTGAGTATGGGCGTGCGCAAGAGGAAGTTGGACGAGGAGGAGGAAGAGGCGCTTGCTGCGGGCGAGATAATCACGAAGAAGAAGGGGTGGGGGCATACGTTCAAGAGCTTTCCGGGGAAGCTGGGTGGTGGGGGTGATGATGTGGAGGCGCTGTTTAACAAGGTGAAGAAGCCGGTGATTAAGGAGGATGAGGGAGCTAAAGAGGAACTGGGGGTTAAGGTGGAGCAGGATGTGAAAGAGGAGGTTGCGCAGAGCGCGCTGCTGGATATACCGGCTGAAGGGGAGGTCTCTGAAAAGGTGGCGGGCAATGCTGAAGAGAAAACCACACATCCTGAGGGAGAAGCTGCGGTCAAGGCAGAAGAGGATGCGCCCGCCCCGGCTATCGTGTTCAAGAAACGGAAGAAGGTCGCCCGGTGAATCTGAACGCTCACGAGCATTCCAAACTCTTCAAACTCGGATTGCATTCGACAAATACCCCAGAAGTTGCTACTTCAGACAAACATTCGCCTAAAATCGTATTGGATGCTCTGGAAAACTATCATCAGCAGTCGTCATCGTGTTCATTAGCAAGCCTGCTCTACAAACCGTAGTTTCTGGCTCATGTGCGTGATTCATCAGTGCATCACGCGCCTAGATGGTATTTTCCAACCGGATGGAGGCTTCTCTCATTATGCAGGACTGGTCAAGGACTACATAGACAAACAACAGTCTGGTGTGCATTGGGAATCTGGTGATGGCTGCTGGCTGGCGCTCTCCTGGGCAATCTGAGCATCACTGTGACGGTACATACTCTAGAAAGCATAATTACTAGTACCAAGTTGCACTTGCGGACCCTCTCTTGTTTCGTTTCTGTATAACGACCCATTCGAGTCTCGTTCGTGTAGCCCACTTTTCAGATGCAACTAAACCTTAAATTAAACCCCGTCATTGGGTGCCAAGCCTGGCAAGCCAGCACCTCAAACCGCGTCGCTGCCAGGCAGCTTGTCAACGGAACGCATCCACACCTCGCGCCTTCCACCAACCCTCCTCTCGACCTCTCGACTCGATCCGTGTAAATGCTGGCATGATCCATCTGCTTGGACCACTTCCGCCATCTGCTTGGCCGAATCCAACGACGTCCTAACTCACCTCCGCGATCGATTGTTTGGCCGCACCAAACCGCAGTCGACCCTCGCGACCATGCACGTCGCCAAACCGCTCTGGCTTACGCATCCCGGCGAACTCAAGGACTTTGAGGTATACAGCTGTCACGTTTCTCCTGATGGGTCGCGTCTGGTTACAGCTGCCGGAGGTTAGTGATGCCCGCGCTGCTGATGCGGAGCTCCCACGCGATGCGCCGCCTCGTTATGGCCACAACTGACACCTCTGCGCAGACGGATACGTGCGAATATGGTCCACCGAAGCCATCCTCAACTCCAACAACCCCGATTACACAAAGCCCAAGCAGTTGGCCGCGATCAGCCATCATTCGGGCACCATCCACGCCGTGCGCTTCTCGTCGACTGGCAAATACCTCGCGTCGGGCGCAGACGATAAGATTGTCTGCGTGTATGCGCTAGATCCAAATGCTGCCTCGCATGTTACTTTCGGTGGGTCGAAGTCCTGGGGCGCATGGGATGTATACTGACGGGAAATAGGGTCGAACGAACCGCCGCCCATCGAGAACTGGAGGGTCCTCCGCAGACTCATCGGCCACGACAACGACGTGCAGGACCTGGGATGGTCTTTCGACTCGTCCATCTTGGTCTCGGTTGGATTGGACTCGAAAGTGGTGGTCTGGTCCGGACACACGTTCGAGAAGCTGAAGACGTTGTCGAACCACCAGAGTCACGTCAAGGGCATCACATTCGACCCGGCGAACAAATACTTTGCAACCTCGAGCGATGACCGCACCATAAAGATCTATCGATTCAATTCACCTCCCCCGAACGCTACTCCGCAAGACCAGGTCAACAACTTCATGCTCGAACACACCATCACAGACCCCTTCCAGGCATCGCCGCTCACCACCTACTTTCGCCGTTGTTCGTGGTCGCCAGATGGAGCACATATCGCCGCCGCGAACGCCACAAATGGGCCGGTGAGCTCGGTCGCAATCCTGGCGCGTGGAACCTGGGATGGAGACATCAGCTTGATTGGCCACGAAGGCCCTACAGAGGTATGCGCCTTCTCTCCGAGGATGTTCCATCGGGAAGCACCAGGACCACTCAATACAGACGCAAACGGAAATTCTCTGCAGCATTCGGTGACGGTGGTTGCATGTGCGGGCCAGGACAAGACTCTCAGTATCTGGAATACAAGCTACGCACGCCCGTTTCTAGTGGCGCATGGACTGGCCCAGAAGTCGATATCGGATCTTGCTTGGGCGCCAGACGGCGAGACGTTATACGTGACAAGTTTGGATGGAAGCATCATGGTCCTGATGTTCGAACCTGGTGAATTAGGCTATCCCGCATCTCTAACGGAGAATGAAAAGTCCTTGTCCAAATTCGGCGCCGGTAGAAGAGTGGGAATTATCGAGGGCCCCGACGCTTTGCACCTTGAGGAGAGTAGCAAGACCGGCGAATTGAAGGGAGTGGAGGGCAGGATGGGAGCCCTGATGGGAGATGGCGGCGCCGTTCAGCCCGTAGAAGTTACGAACGGTACGAACGGCATCAATGGCACGAACAGCGTCTTACCATCGCTCACCAACGGCTCCACTCCTGCGCAACTCCTAGCATCGGCACCAACAGAGCCTCCTGGCGATCAGAGAGTTGAGAAACTGAAGCAGCGGGTTACGGTTACGAAGGACGGCAGAAAACGGATAGCGCCGATGCTCGTCTCGTCCTCGTCAGCTATTGGCACATCTTCCCTCCCACAGAGTCAACTTATCTCCGCAACGATGACTGGGGGTCAGAATATTAACCCGCACAACGTATTAGATCTCTCGAAACCATACGATGGATATCCGAAAGGTGGCTTAGCTTCCATGTTACTTGGTAATAAGAGGAAGTATGCCGAAATTGAAGGCGATGAAGAGCGACAAGTTGAAAAGCGTCTAACGGGTACTGCTCGCAATGGAGGTGCGGCCATCGTTCTCAACGGCGAAAACGGCCTTGTTCCACCAACTACGGCAGCCCCCAAATCGAGCGACGCCCTAGAACCCCCCAAAGTCCTTCGACCGGCAATTGTCAACCCTGCGCTCAGCGTAAGCCAAGTACGGCTGGCTGTGCCCAAAGTCAGGAGTGTTATAGTTCGGACAATGGACGGCAGTGAACCACCTCCATTGAATGGAATAGACCCTAGCACTGGAGGCAAAGCAGACAATGCGGATGCCGTACTTCTCGAAGCTCGAAACGCCACGGGACCTTCACGGACTGGCCGCCCACAGGACCACGACCCGGCAAGGATAAATTGTACGAAAAGGGGAAAATCCCTGTGGCAAGACTATCTGCCAAAGGCGGTGCTTCTCGTCACTGGAAACACGAATTTCTTCGCTGCGGCGTGTGAAGATGGCTCTGTATACGCCTGGACACCGGCTGGTCGGCGGACTCTGAATGCCATGATAATGGAAGCACAACCCGTCATCATGGACTGTCGGGGGTGGTGGTTGATGTGTATCACAGCGGTAGGCATGTGCTATGTGTGGAATCTCAAGACAATGTCCTCTCCTCACCCACCGGTATCTCTAGCGCCCGTACTAGACATTGCATCTCACACGCAAGGGCCACATCTGACTCGGTCTCCTGGTATTGTCTTTTCTCGACTAAACTCAGAAGGCCGCATTATCATCGCAATGTCGAACGGCGACGGATACACGTACTCTCCTGGCATGTACGTTTGGCAACGGATTTCAGAGCCATGGTGGGCGGTTGGAAGCCAGTATTGGAACACGACCGATTCGTCTGTCGGCAACGTCAAATCATCGAGCGACAAGGGTCCTCCGAAGGAGACCAACGACCAGGTGTCGATTGAGAACGTATCTGCTGGGATCATTCCCATGCTGGAGCGCAACACTACGAATCAGTTCCTACTCCAAGGCCGCGCCTTCTATTTGCAACGTCTCATCAAAGCTCTGATATCTGCCGAGGGATACGAGACGTTTGAGGCTTGCGTCTCGGTGGCGCATCTGGAAAACAGAGTCGCGGCTGCCCGAACACTGGGTGCGAGAGAAGAATTCAAGATCTACCTCTCCATGTACGTCAAGCGCATTGGCGCCGAGGGCATGAAGGGCAAGATTGAGGAGCTGCTGAGGAGCTTGACGTGCGATCTGGTCGCCGAGGACGAAGACGAAGAGAAGCCGACGGATGATATCATCTGTGGGTGGAAGAGAGAGGAGCTGTTGAAGGAAGTGGTATTGATACTCGGTATGTTCTCATTCGCCTGAACCTTGCAACTACATTACTGACAACGTGCACAGGCAAACATCGCGACCTCCAGCGAATAACGGTCCCCTACGCACGGCTGCTCGGCATCGTGAATACAGGGGCAGACGATCAGAGTATGATCATGTAGTAGAATACCCCGTCTTTATCACGAGCGATCGTGTCCTTTCCTTATCATCATTTCGTCTTCACTAGAGTCGGATTAGGACGTGAAAAGCATCCGGGCTGCGTCCGCATCTCTCTTTATACGTCTATGCATTTTGCGAGTCGCGGGAAATGGAGGTGCTGGGTATATGGTGTTCATCTTTGAGGCCTGTGATGTCCGTCTTTGAGGTGTGTATTAGTACTTAGATAAGGCAATATGGTATTGTCCGGGAGACGGACATTCCCATGGTTCGAGTGGGTTGCTTGTGTCTGTCTGATCTCGTCTTACACTTGACTTGATTGATGACGTTGATCAGATGGAGAATGACAGGAAGATTTTCCCATGGCCGCATGATCATAATATGGCAGACGGTGAGGTTCCCGATGGTGAGCCACAGACTACTGCAGCGCTAGGACCACCCATGGCCGCACAGCCCCCACCAGCCACTGGACGCACCCTAGTCCCTCACCGACTGCAGCAGACGGTTACTGAGCCACCCGACCTGCAGCTCCTCAGCTTCGATGGCCGTCTTGAACAATCTCGCGCAGTAGCATGGGCCCGCCCAAATGCAGCCATCAATTGCCATAGAGCGCCATGACGTATTGGCCCATTTCCTCGCCCTCCGTCTTCGCGGCCGCCAAGCACACCCTCCCGGAGCACACCCACACCTCCCACGATGGCACGGAGCCTGCGAGCGGAGGACGGAAAGATGGCGCGTTGGCCGACGATAGCACGGCAAGCTCTACCGCCGACTCGGAGGAGCAGGAGGAGCAGGAGGAGGGCGATGACCCCTCAACCCAAGGGAAGCTCGGGGTAGACGAGAAGGCTCCGGCGCAGAGAGCGACACCTCCGCGCGGGCTCGGGCAATTGCCCGAAGACGATGTGTCGGGCAAGATCATTGGCATCAAGGTGACCCGCAGCGGGCACATGTTTGCGACCATCACTTGGTCAACCCTCACCATCTGGCAGACCAAGGCACGTCACCGTCCTTTCCTCGCCTGCTCAGAGTGCTGACTTGCTCCCAGCCCACAGCGATCCTGGCCTCGGTGCTTCGCTCAGCGCATTCTATAAAGACATATGGTCCTAATATAAATATCCTCCTCCGCCCTGACTCCCAGATCTTCGTCGTGCAGACCGCCCTCGGCTTCCTGATTACCTATTCCCTTGCGACTGACCCCACGTCCCGCGTCTACAAGACACACTTTACGAACACAACCGGAGGGCACTCGCGGAGACAGAGCGCTGCTAGTGGCTTCAAGCTGCAGCGCAACCATGACACAAACGCGGGGCCTGGTGAGGGCAGCGGCATCAAGGAGCTCAGTCTCCGCTTTCGCATGGTCATACGCGTCGACGCGGGGATTGCTAAAGCACTGGCGTTGGACGACGAGCTCATCGTTGCGACGGAGAAACCGGCTGCCATCCAATGCATTCGCTGGGCGCCAGACAGCAGCGGTAGTCAGACGAGCACCGAGCTCCTAAGTCGAATGACGTGGCTGGGGAAGAAGGCGAGCATCGTGGACATGATACATGACCGGCCCATGAACCTCTCGACGTGGATTACCGGAGATGGGAAGGCATTTGCAGTTCAGCGTCTGCCTCCCAATGCTCTGCAAGAAGGCAAACCGAACCACAATCTCTTCAGGGGCCACGGTTTTCACACCCCGGAATCCGAAGCCGAGTATGGAGTCAAGGCCGCGATCAATGCGAGGTTCTCATTGCTGGCTGTCGGTTGCGCTAGCGGTGAAATATGCGTATACACTGCGCGAGACTACACTGGGAATATACCCCTTTCGCACACGGTACGGCCCAATGTTTCGACACCCGGAAAGCTGAGGGTGCTGGTCTACTCTCCTGATGGATACTGTCTCTTTGCCGGCTATGAACACGGGTGGGCCATGTGGAGTGTCTATGGAAAGCCCGGAGGCACCAGCTTCACAACCGATCGTTATCTCTCGACGACAAACGAGGAGGGATGGCTGCTTGGCGTTCAAGACGCTTTTTGGATTGGCGGCGGAGCTGAGATCCTCATACTCGGCAACAACGACAATCGCTTGTTTTTGTTGGAGATGGCACGGAGTGCCATCACTGGATGCTTCTCCTCTGCCAACGTCTCAAGGTCACTTATGCAGACGAGCTCCGGTTTCATGATCTATCGTGGCTACGAACTACCCGATCTCACGACCATCTCAGCAGATGTTTCCCTCTGGCACCATGTGCAGGTCCCGTCTCATTACTTGGTGGACCAATGGCCGATTCGCAGCGCCGTCATTTCGAATGACGGGAGATATGTGGCTGTTGCTGGAAGAAGGGGCCTTGCTCATTACAGTGTGAACAGCGGCAGATGGAAAACTTTTGACGACCCGTTCATGGAGAATGCGTTTACTGTTCGCGGGGGCATGTGCTGGTATCACCACGTCCTTATCGCGGCAATCGAGTCGCATGACTCTCATGAGGTAGGACCGTATCTCATTTACTCATCTGCTCGCGGAGTTGCTAATTTTCTCTATCTAGATTCGGATTTACTCGCGGGAGTTGGCGCTCGACATTGACCACGTCATGCATGTCCAACCACTCCCTTCTCCCATCGTACTGATTGCCCCGTCTGGGGAAGATTCACTTCTTGTCTATACGTATGACAACATCCTGTATCATTACGTTATTAGCGTCTCCAACGCGAGTGTAAAGCTGATTCAGGTGGGCCAAATTGCACTGCATGGCATCATTCGTGCACCTCCTCGTGTCCGAGCGTTGAGTTGGATACTGCCTGAGGATCAAATGCGTAAGTCATCAATTGGTAGTCAATTGAAGAAAATGGAAGGCAGTTGATAGGGCTGACGATGACGTTAGACAATGGAGATCCCTCGCAGGATGTTGCCGTTGCCACCATCTTATTCCTGGTGGATGGCAAATTAGTATTGCTTCAGCCTACCACAACGGAGGGTGGGGAGCTCAAATACGAAATGCGCATCATCGCACAGAATGTAGAGACGTATGCGCTCATGCGCGATCATCCCGCATTTGCGCTTGAAATGCAGGAAGACTCTCTCCCGCCTAGTCCATCTGCAGGGCTGGCGATCAACGGTGTGCATGGCCACGATCTGCGGGACTCGCTCTTCTTCTTCGATGGGCGAGATGTACGAGTGTGGATCGACATGCAGGACGTTTTGTCTTCGGCATCGGTCGACCTTGGTCGGGAACTACCGAACCCCGTCAAGATTCCAGTGGACTTCTATCCACTGTCGGCACTCATCAACAAGGGAATCGTATTTGGAGTCGAGTCGGAACTAGTGCAGCGGAGAGACACCAGCTTCGCCTATGTGCGATTCGGAACCAGGGTAGGTGGCGACTTGGCCAATGGTTCACTGACGGTTGCTGACACGATGCAGACACACCTCTTTCTGCCCGCGTTGCTGCGACATCATCTTGGGCAGTACAATTCGCCGGCAGCGTTGCATTTGAGCCACCACTACCAGCATCTACAGTACTTTCCTCATGCCTTGGAGATCCTCCTGCACGAGGTGCTCGACGAGGAGGCGGACACGGGGCCGCCGCCAGAGCAAGCGCTGCTTCCGAGCTTGCTGTCGTTTCTAAGCTCGTTCCCGCAGTACCTCGACATTGTGGTACAGTGCACGCGCAAGACGGAAGTGCGTTCGTGGCGGACGCTGTTCTCCAATCTTCCTCCGCCGCAGGAGCTCTTTGAAGAATCACTACAAAAGGGCAGTCTGAAGACTGCGGGGGGGTATCTACTCGTGCTTCACACATTTGAAGAGCTTAGCTCGACAGGAGACCAGGTGGTGCGGCTCCTGCAGCGGGCCAAAGCAGAGCAGGACTGGGACCTGTGCAAGGAGCTGGCGCGTTTCCTGATGGCGTTGGACGAGTCTGGCGCCACACTGCGGGAGACGCTGGAGCTGGTGGAGCTGAAGAGTCCGGGCTCGGTGGCTGAACAAGCCACTCCGTTTGTGTTCGATGCCACCAGCACCACCAGACTTGGCGTTCCCAGACGCGGGCGGAATAATACGAACGGAACTTTGGGAGTGGGCGTGGTGGACATGGGCATTGACTTGTCGACTGCTGGGAGGGCGGCGGATGGGAGTTCCAGAGGGAGCAGTCGCAGTCCGACGAGCGCGGGCACGCAGGCGGGCGACTACTTTGGCAGTGCGCGGGGGAGTGGCTAGGTGGAGGGTAGTGAGTAGATAGTCGGGTGTATCGCATATTGGAACTTCTGCCTCTGTCTGTCTGTCTCTCGCGTGAACTCTCCAGACAAGTTCCAAGGTCGGCATCTGTAGAACGCGGTGTGGAAGCGATGGGGCTAGAAGCCTTGGAGGGGTTGCGACGCTTGGCGTGAACGATACCGGTACTTGCACACACTCACACAGAGAGAGAGAGAGGACACTTGCACTGCACCTCGCACCCACCTCGCACCCTTGGCTCAGCTCGGATGATGCTCGCTACACCGTCGTGGCCGCGCTAGACGTTGGTGTACCGAGTGGCCCGGGCCTGGCCATTGGGCGGACAGCCGATGTGGGCGCCGAGGACAGCACTGTGCACTGTGCTCTGCGAGAGGGAGCAGGCGGTGAATGCCTTGCGGGCGGCCGGGGTGTGCGTGTGCGTGTGCGTAGTGCGTTGTGCTTCTGCCGCCGGGGGGCGGGAGTAAGCCTCTCACGTGCTGGGCCATGTATGTATGTATGTATGTACACCGTAGGTAGGTAGGTACTATGCTGTAGTGCTGTTGGCTGGGTAGGGAGAACAAAGGAAGGGAGTGGGAGCGATGCCGTAGTCGTTGATAGCGGTGGGGGTCGCCACGGGAGAGGGGAGGCATGGTGCGCGCCACGGGAGGGAGGCTTCTTTGAGCGTGCCCGCACCGTACTATGCGTCGACGGGTCGCCCATTGATTAATTTACAGCAGAAGCCCATTGCCCGTTGCGGTGCTTCTCCTCCCACTGCTGGGGGGGCCCAGCGGTCGCGAGGGGTCCAGGCGGCTCAGCCTTCAAGCGAGCGCCGTTGGCCGCTGCAGCACTCTGCTCTGCCTTCACATGGCTCGCCGACACTGCCACCCTCACCGTCTGCGCGCTCCCAGCACCCAACAAAGACGGTGCTGGGCTGCGCATGGCCGCTTGCATGTGCATGACGCACGATCGGATATCGCAAATCCTCGTCGTCGCTGCTAGTGCGCCGCCGCGGTGCTATATATCACTTCGCCCGTGGCCGTCTGGCGAGCAATGAATGAATCAAGCAGTCCGCCTACCTGATCCACCGCACGCGTTTCAGTTCCTCTCCCAATTCCGCTCCCAATTCCTCCATTGACGCCCTCTTCGCCGCGGCATGGTGCATCCGGCTGCTCCATCCTCCTCCTCCTCCATCCCTCCGCGCGCCCTCACGCACCACCGAACATGACCGCTCCCCCCACGATGCCCCTGCCCCTCTTTACCGACCACCTGCATGCCGCCTCGCACCTCTCACCTGCGTCGCCGGGCTCGGACTCGGCCAACTCGTGGCCCTCAATGCCTCCCTTCACGTATCCCAATGGCGCCGAAGCTTTCCTACCGCCCGTTCTGTCCTCGCCGAGTCAAGTCGGTCTGCGCGCATCGGTGGAGAGCTTCGAACGTCGCGCTAACAGCTCCGCCTCAGCCTCACGCCGTCCCCATACGTCCACGACCACGCCGGCCAATGAGAGCAATGGCCTGCTGTTCATCACGGGCAACACGCCCGCCGAGCTCAAGTCCAAGAAGAACATGACCAAGGTGCGCAAGAAGGCCATGGGCAGCTACCTGGAGAAGGAGAAGAAGCCCAAGCCGGCCGCCGCGGGGAGGGCGCGCCTGCACAGCGAGGGCTCCAGCGATTCGCGCACCAGCATTGGCAGCGACCAGGACGCCGTCGAGTTTCCAAACAGCGAGGTCCTCAAGATCTATAGAGGGGAGACGAGGAGGCCGGGGAGACGGCCGTCGTCGCCCGCCCGGTCGCCTGCATCCCGCAGCCACCACCACCAACCCGCGTCCCCGGAGCCGCAGACGCAGACGCAGCCGCAGACGCAGACGCAGACGCAGGTAGCTCGGGTCCGGCAGTCCATTGACATGATTCTCCCCTCGGCGCCCATGGTCAATCCCTCGCGGACCGACGTCACGCTCGAGTACGATGAGACGGCCCCGCGGCCATTCCAGTCCATCGGCAAGCCACTCGATCCTTTCCGGACCATGTTCCAAGCCCACCATCCCCGGGTCTCGGTCGAGGAACTTAAATTTCATTGTACGTATATGGTTGTACTCACCATGTGGTCTTGGCTAACCGTCCCAGGCTCCCGTGTCTTCGGTACAAGAGCAATGGGCCAGCATTGGATTCCAACGCTGGTCAAGTCGCCTCACGCCTTTCTTAGTACTCTCTGCATTGCCTCCGCACACGTCGACGCTATCAACGATCGGCCAATTGAGAGCGTCCAGACGCTAGCCCTGCGCCAGGAGGTCATCCATCTCATAGGACAGAACTTGGTCAACCCAGACTCGAGAGTGGACGACTTCAACGTGATTGCTCTCACCCAGCTCATCGCCAGCGAGATCATTGCCGGGGAAGAGACGGCACTCGCTTTCCACGAAACGGGAGTGGAGACCATGGTCAAGCAGCGCGGGGGGGTAAGCCAGCTCGGCGTGAATGGACGGCTAGCATCGACACTCTCGTGGGTGTCACTCTTATCCGCCAGTCTCCGTGAAGCAAAGCCGGCGTCCATGTACGCCGACTTCTGCACATCAGCCTCAACCAAGGCCTACCCAAACACCGCCACCATTCCCGAGTCCCCTCTCTTCTGCCCGCGTGGAGACTTTGAAACCATCAAGCGGTCTTCGAGATGCTCGCCGCGCGCACTGGAGCTCCTGAGAGATATCCGAATGATGATGGAGCTCTTCCTCCACGAGACCGAACACAGCCGGCAAAACGCGCAGTCCCTCAAGAACCTCTACAAGAAAATCACATCCAACTATCCCTCCGCCGCTGAGCTGCAAAAGACCAATGTGCTCACCCGCAGCGACTGGAAATACGAAGCCATCCGCGTAGCTGCGACCCTCCAAGCCACCTCGATAATAAAACGCTCCCCCTTGTCCGAAGCCCTGAAATCTGCTGCCCAGCGGCAAAACCCTTCGCAAATCTACACATCGACTTCCCTCTCCAAATCCTCCGAATCTCTCGTCTCGCCCACCACCCTCCGCCACGACTCCCCCGTGACAGGCTTCTCAACGAGCCCCTCCTACGCCACAAGCCCTGCGTTCCCCACGAACCCATTCACTTTCATCCCCTCACGGCCATCCATCTCCTCGACAAGCACCTCGTCCTCGGACAACATCTTCTTCCCCTCGCTCCCGGCGCCCCCGCCCAGCGGCACTACCGCCCTCCTCGCGAACCTCAAGACGGCGATCCAGAACTCCGATGTATCCGACTGCTGGGCCGACATGGCGGGCGTGCTGTTCTGGATCGGCTTGACAGCGGGTGCGGCGAGCCGCCGGAGCGACAAGGTGCTGAAGAAGTGGTTTTCGGCGCTGGCGGTGCGGTGCTCCATCATGCTGTGTTTCGAGCATCCCGAGCCCGTGCATGCGAGTCTGCTGCGCATGGGCGAGATGGTCGAGGGCGTGGGGTTGAGGACTGCGGGTGGCGAGGTGGCGAGCAGCATTGGGGGGATGGGACGGAGTGGGGGTGGAGGTGGAAGTGGGAGTGTGGGCGGGAAGAGGAGGAGGGTGTGATGGAAGAGTTGCGACCTCCAAAGAAGAAATCATGTCTGAAGAGATGGACCTCGAGGGGGCTGGAGGCTGAGAACTGAAACCACGAAACGGGGCATTTCGAACGAGCCCCTCGCCTCTTTTGGGTTCTTTTACGCTTACAACGATGATGACGAGTCCCAACGGTTGGGGGGTTTCTACTCGATTTAAGAGTCGACGGCGTATTTACATGTAATCTTTTTCTTTTCCTTTTCTTTTGGTTCGCCCTGTATTTCTATATCCACTCCTACGGGTTCGTTTCTACACTTGTTTTTTTGTACCGGAAGAATTTTGGGTCGTTGCTTCGCCGCTGTTTTGGTTTGGGCCGGTTGGGGCGTTTGTTAGGGGTAGGGTGTTGTTCAGTTTCGTTTGGTTTGGTTTTCGGTTGGGTTGGATGATACACATTTCCTTCTTTCGCTTTTCCTCGGCCGTTTCTTTTTCTTCTTTTCGAGGACTGGATCAAGAGGGGTGTTTTTTGGCGCGTGCGGGCAGAATGGGACGTGAGAGGGAGGGATGGTTGCGAGGTAAAAGCATTGGTGGTCTTTTTCCGTCCATCGGCCAATCTTGATATATCAAATCTATCCATCTATCCATCGTTGGAGCAATCGCTCAATCAGAGTTTGGCTGCTACTGCGACGGTCATGGCATGATGCATGGTGAATATCGACGTGCATCTGCAGGTAGAAAACAAAAACCTGGCAATGGTAATGCTTCAAACATTTCATTCATTCATTATTCCTACTTTGAACACAGCCCGTGGAAGTCAAAAACCCCGTCATCCCATCCCATGCCAAGTCCCAATCCAAACTCCACAGTAGTCAATGCAAGTGCAAAGTACATCTTTACCCTACCCCTTGACGACCTTCCTAACGGTGCCCTCGCCGTCGACGTGGATGTTGACGCGCTCGGGCCGGAAATCCATGGTGCTCATGCTGTCGGGCCGGATGACGCGGTGCGAGGCCGGGAGGTCTTGCTTTGCAAAGGTCTGGTGGGGGGTGGGGGATTAGTTTATGCTTATACTAATATATATATATATATATATGTGTGTGTGTGTATTGTACGTTTAGGGCGAAAGACGACGGGGCTACAGAGGGAAACAGCGGGAGCGGGGGGAAACGGGAAGCGGGAGCGGGCGGAGCGGGGAGCGGAAATAGAAACGGAAAGGAAAGGAAAGGAAATGGTTGACGGTAATGGCATGGAGTCGGAGTCGGAGTTGAAGTTGGAGTTGGAGTCGGATAAAGACTTACCACCTCGTCGTGCGCATCGCCGAGCTTCTTCCCCACCAGCTTGCTCTGCCAGTCGTCGCTGGCGCCCGCGCTGTTGGACTGCAGGCCTGGGACTACGAGCGGCATTTTGAGGAGGCGCGAGAGGGTTGTGAAGGGGCGGGGGTTGGGGAACTTCGTCGTTGGTTGGTTGGTGGGTTGGTTGGTTGTGTGCTTTGTTGTGTGGTTGTGTGGATGTGGGTTTGGTCGGGGGATGGAGGCGGGAGGTTGAGGCGGTATTTATATTGGTTGGAGGTTGCGCGTGCGTAGGTGCATGCGTGCGTACGAGCGGGTAGAGCAGGTTGAGCGGTGGCGTGGCGGGTGGGTGCCTGGGGTGGGTGACGTCAGGGGTGGGTTGGTGGGGTAGTGGGGATGGAGGCGGCGGCTGTTAAGACTTGGTGATGGTAGCGACGACGACGAGGAGAAATGAAAGGAGAGCGGTTAGATAGCTGGGATAAATGGGAGGTTTATGGGCCCGGGGATTTGTTGTGGTGGTGTAGGTGTGTATAGGTATTCGTTCGTATATTCTGGCTTTGAGAGATCTGGAGCTGGATAGATAGAGTAGAAAAGGAATCGTAGATTTTCTTTCTTCTTTCTTTCTTTCTTTGGAGGAGCTTGAGATGTTAGATAGATAGGCAAGTAAAATAGACGTACAGACACAGTGGTATGTAGATAGGATTGAAAAGACATGCTGCGATATTAGACACTTCTTACTATTACAACCATGGACTTGAGCATCCTTGTGCATTTCTTCCTTCCCTTCCTCTTTTCCCTTCTTAAATACATGCAATCTACTATGTATACTTATCTTCATCAGTCCCTTGCCCATTTCTTTTTTCAACTAACCCCGTTTTGCCTCCCTCTCCTCTCCTCTCTCTCATACCCCAAGTCCACGCATCCCCTCCAAAAGACAACAACACAAACAACCAAAAGTAAACCTGCATACACACTCAACCCCGCTTCCTTGCCCCAAAAAACACCACCTCCTACCTTCCACCGCCACCGCAGCCCTCCGCACCCAACCCTCCCATCAAAGCTATCCTCTCCTCGCCCCGTAAACGTCAGGTGCAACCCCCGCTTTCCACGTCAACGATAGAAACAATAGAAACCCCATCTTTCCCTCCCTTCCGACCATTGTACACACCAACACGCCGGTAAGGATATCACAGCCAGAACGAATAACAAAGGGGCGAGAAATAGGCCAACAGAACCAAGAAACATGAGAAGGTAAAAGAGAGAGACGTACATCAGGAAGGTGAGGCATCCCTAAGGCGAGGCCTGTGAGAGTTGCGAGATGGAAGCTCGCCTAGTGCTTCAGGACAATTCTTACCTGCATATATAGAAAGGGAGAGCTCCTTGCGAAGCCCCGACCTCGATATCGATATCGTCCCCAGCCCACCGTCCTTCTTTCCATCGTTTGATCTATCTAACGCGCTCCTGATTTTGGCTCGGAAACTGCAGACGTGTTGATCAAGGCAGATTCACACTGTTATTACATAGCATGGCACGGCACAGGACAGGACAGGACAAGACAGGACAGGACAGGACAAGACAGGACAGGACAGGACAAGACAGGACAGGACAGGACAAGACAGGACAGGACAGGACAAGACAGGACAGGATAGGACAAGACAGGACAGGATAGGAGAGGAGACGACAGGAGAGGAGACTACAACTAGGCCATAGCACACTTGACCAGCACGCACATCCCCGGCGCCCCTATTCGTCTAGAATTCCTGTGATCGGGGATAGACCGCACGATTACAGGTTCTCTGAAGTGAGGGGATGATTCGATGTCATGATATCAGGACAGGTAAAGCATATGAAATTAGGCGGGAAACACCCAAGGCAACGAAAGGCCGGGAAAGGCCTATAGATCTCGATAAGAAGCATATCAGAGGCATCCAGAGCCCGGAACCACCCACACTCATTTCGTTCGTACACCCGACACTGCAGCTTCTATAGAAAAGTCACGCGTACATTCATCATCCACTACACAAGCAGCTAGTATATACAAATAGTATACAGCCTCAACCTCAACGAGCTCTCTAAATCCCTACCCATCATTATTCTCCATTGCATCTCCACCCGCCCCCTCACCACAACAGTCCCTCAAGGCAGCCCCCTCCCCGCATTAACCGCATTAGCAAGCTGGCTCGTATCCGGCCGGTTCTCCGCATACCGCTCATAGCTATCGAGGTACAGCTCGTCGGCGCTCGTCGTCATGCGCACGCTCTTCTCGCTCTCAACCGCCCGCACCCACCGCTCCCAGCGACTCCCGTCTTCGGGCTCCGGCCACCCCCTATACGGGCCCAGCACGCGCTTTAGACGCACAATCCACGGCGCGATCTGCACGTCGACGAAGCCGAAGGCGTGGCCGAGGAAGAACGGGCCGTCGGGGTCTGCCGCGTCGACGAGCTTCCTGATTTCGGTGCGGAGTTCGGTGGCGTGCGAGACTTGGTCGGTGGGGTCTTGGGCTTGGAGGAGCCGGTAGAAGCACGGGACGATTAGGCGGTTGATGTGGTCGGTCCAGAGGCGGCATGTCGCGCGGGTTTGAGCGTCGGCGGGGAACAGAGGGGGTCCCGTTGCGAGGTCTTCGAGGTACTCCATTATGACTGTTGACTCGTACGTCGACCATGTTGGGCCGTGGCGGATGGCGGGGACAAGCCCGCGCGGGTTGATGGAGAGGAGGGATTGGGGTTTCTTGTAGGGATCCACTTCGATGTATTGGTAGGGGATGTTTTTGTGCTCCAGCGATATCCACACGCGTTGGACGAAGGGACTATGAATGCGGTTAGCGGATGTAGTAGTAGTTGACGTCATACTACGTTCGACAATGTCTGAGGTCAATTGCGGAGGGAGTAGACTGACCAAAAGCAGCTGCCGAATAATTTCAACTCGTCTTCCTTGGAGTGGCCCTTGACAGTCATAAGAGCGTTTCCAGTTGCCTTCTTGTGATAGGTCTTCTTCTGCGGATCACCGCCCTGATTTGCGTCAGTCATCTTAAAGCGGACTGGTAATGAAGAAATTGGGGATCGAAGTGCAAAGAGATTGCAGGATATCCGGGATATAGGGGAGATGTGAAGAGGAGAGGGAAAGGGTCGAAAATGAGTTGAAACAAGGACTGGCAGACGAAGCAAGGCTAGAGAAGATGCAGATTGCATGAGGGAAATTATGATAGCCAAATCGCACACAATGAAGTTCATAGGTGTAGATCAACCCCGCAAAGTCGCTGGATACTCCCCACGGATATGACGTGACCTACATCCGCGGGCAACAACGTATTCGACTACACAAACAACAAAATGTGCATCTTGAGCCACA
Source organism: Melanomma pulvis-pyrius CBS 109.77 (assembly GCA_010093585.1). Lineage (NCBI taxonomy): Eukaryota > Fungi > Ascomycota > Dothideomycetes > Pleosporales > Melanommataceae > Melanomma > Melanomma pulvis-pyrius. The sequence goes on from MU001812.1 coordinate 89,595, forward strand.
AATCTGATCGGAGATTCCTTCGCATGGACAACACGAAACAAAGATTGTGTAGAGTCGATGAAATAAGAACAAATAAATCGTAGTCTTACCTGCACTTTCTTCTTGTCCCTCTCACTCTTCAACATCCATCGTACAACACTATTCTTCTTCACTTTATCGCTCTCATCTAGGGTATGCTTATGAGGCCCTGCAACCCCATCGCCCTTCCCATTCCCACCATTCCCGTTGACCCTCTGTATCGTGTAAATCTTCTTCGGCGCGACCACTGCTTGATTCATGGGCATTCCTCCTCCCATATTCTGCATCCCCCACGGATTCGCCTGCTGCTGGGGAGCCACTTGAGGCTGGGCAAAGAAGGGATTCCCGTCCATGGTGTCTATCGGCGGCTGCTGCCCCGTCTGCTCGGTGAGCTCCGCGCCGTCAAAGTACTCTGTAATCTTGATCTTCACATCGCAGAGATCGCGCTCGCGGGCCACACGCTTCCGCTTCTTTTTGTCCGGGTCTGTCGACTTCTTCGTGCCGGAGGGCCGGCCTTTGAGACGGCAGTCCCAGTAGTGGGATACGAAGCGCTTGCGTTTGTGGCGCTGGGTCGAGCGGTGCGAGTACACATTGTCAATGTGCGGAAAGTAGATCTGAAATTCATTCTCGGTCAATGTGACTGTGTCGTCCACGTGGAACAGCTTGTCTCTCCACTCGCTCAGGTTCGGCGGGTTGGCAATCAGCTTGAGCCCCTCAAACTGCCCATGGCTCGTCACCGGCGTGTCGTCCGCATCCTGGCCCTGGCCATATTCCGTCTGCGGTTCGAGGTCGACAATCTGCGGGGGACCTCTGGGAACCGACGGGGGCGGGGCGGCATGGAGGTGTTGCCGTGGTGCGGATATCAGGTCGAAGCGATTCGCGACATGTTGGTAGCCCGCGGGGATGGGCTGGAACTGCGACTGTGAGTGTGGAAGGCCGGCATTGGGATCGAATGAATGCGGCGCATGCAATCCGTGCGGCGGCGGCGGCTCGCCCAGGTGGTATCGCTGCTGGAAGAGGGCGTCGCCCGCCTCGGCGCCTATCGCATCGAGGCTCTGCAGGCCCGGCGAGAGGGTCTGCAGGTGGAGTGTGCCATCGGGTGACTGGTGCAGGTTCTGGAGCTCCGCGGGCTGCAATGTTCGGAGGTGGTGGATGGGGATTTGAGAGTTCATGCCGCCCGTTGCAACGTCGCCGATGCCAAGCTCGATACCTAGGTTGAAGATCAGGACGCTTTGACCGCGCTGGTGGGATGGTGGAGGCCAAGTTCGCGGGCTACGTCAACGGCACGATGTTCTTGCTATTGGGTGTTTTCTGTCCTTTGCCGCTCAAGGGAACCCCCCACGGCTGGCTGTACCCTAGAGTTAGTAGACGTGTCTTGATTACTTTCTTTGTCAGACAAGCATGTGTGTGATTTTGGTAACCGTGACTCTCATTCTTCCGGCCCTCATATCTACTGTGCACTGCTGGTACATACGCCCGACGGTTGAGGCTAAATCATGAGATCTTGTCCGCCTAGGACGCCCTAGCGCAGCACTCAATGTGCAAGCTGAAATATTCCGCTGAACAAAGACTGCAGCCTGCAATTTTCCATCCTCGTCCGAGGAGAGACATATCCCCGGCTCCTAGAATCTACCATTCCCAACGCCGTGACTATGCCGGGTAGAAGAAGCATTACAAAGTGACACCGCCATCTCAGCTCCCCTACTCTCCAGGCAGCAGATTGCTCTTGACCGCAAACATCTTCGAGCTGACGCTGGCCGTGAAGCCATCCACCTGCCTCGCGTACTGCTCCACCTGTCGCGAATTGAGCAGCACCTCCAGCCTGCTGGGTTCCTGGGGCAACTTGAAGAGTCTCTGCCATTCGTCCTCCGGCAGCAGCGGCTGCTTCGAGGCTGCTCGCGCTGCGTTCTCGGCCTTTCGCTTCTGCTGCCATGCGGTAATCTTGGCCTGCTCTCGCCCGAGAGATCGCTGGTAGTACTGGTGGTTATTCAGCTCTGTGTGGTGGTTGTCGATGCTCTCGAGGAGCAGGTTGCATGTCTTCTCGAGGTAGGGGTCAATGGACAGATCCAGAGAGTCGTAGTTCGGGAAAAGAGGTGGATGAGGCGTGTTCGGGTCTGCCTGCAGAGCGGCAATGTTGGGCGGGAAGTCGAGCTCCTCCTTGGGTATGCTGGAGGGGAGTTGATGAAGGTATGACGTGAGGAGATGTGAGTTGTGGATTGTCAAGGGGAGCTCGACGAGTATATCCTGATAGCGGAAGCCGCTCTTTTGGAGGCTGGGGCTGTTAGTAACAGAAATCAAGTGTGTGTGTTTGGGTGCGCATACTTCTCCGTGGTAAACTTGCTCTCCTTGTACGCAGCCATGAAAGCAGGAGACAGCCTGAACGCGCGGAGGCTGAGAGCGCCCTGCGAGCTTCTGCTCACATCATGGATCAATGCCACCGTCTTCTCGTTCATCTCCTTCTGGTAGAAGAACTGGTTCTCGATCGTGTTCAGGTTGATGAAGTTGCCCATGCTTGTGCTCATGTACCAGCCGACATTGTTCGCATCCACATTCACCTCCCGGAGGAACTTGATCATCTCATTCTGATATGCCGTGTTTGCCTTTGCGCGCGGGGCCGCCGCCGCGAGGTTCGAGGAGTTGTCCTGGTGGCTATTGTTGTTGCTGTTGCTATCCTGGGCGGGCATGTCGATGGCAGGGAACGGGAACGTGTTTGTGATTTGAAGAGTGCCATTTACGTCCATACCCACGAGAGAGCCGGTCGCTGGGGTTGGGAAAGTCGCGCTGCTGTGTTTGATCACTTTGAGAACAACCTGCGAGGGGTTAGTGGGGCGTCCGATGTCCTTGAGAGGCGTGACATACCAGCGCTTCAACCTGCACCGCCTTTATCGGCGTGTCCTTGATTGTGTCTGCCATATTGTCGGTTTGTGGGGGTGCGAAGTGCGTCTTGGGGAGGGGGAGGATGGTGGTGATCGCGACTTCGAATTTGCGACCGCCAAGGCCATCCCACATTGAAGCGAAAATACATGTCGTGTATTACTTAATCGCAGGAAGTGATCTCATTGGCTACCTAGAACAAAGTACTAAACATCAATGCCTTCTTTTCAAGTGTACATCAAGATGCAAACTCAACAGGAATATATGTTAATGAGCGCGTGACCGACCCAGTTGTATGACTGTAGAGTTTTTAATCCAGTTCTGTGTAACAAAGCTGCTGGAGCGAGTCGTCGAGCCATCTGGCGAGAAAGTGGAGTAACTAGGTGGTACCAACGTATTTGTGAGAGAAATGATATCCAAGTCCAATTATTTCTTAGAACTATTAGTCTGGGCCATTGTAAGTAAAGATGATTTTGCACCCCGGCACTCACTTTCAGAAAGTGTCTATCAGCAAAAAAACTAGGCAAATGTAAAGCATCAGTAGGTGATACAGTCGGAAACCCGACAGCAACTTCTCAATCCATATTAAAACCTAGAAAAGATGGCACGGCCTTGCTTGCATGAGAAAAATGACCTATGTGTACTCCCATCATATATCTGGCACTAAACAATTATGTCTATTACAAAAGAAGTGCTGAAATGCCCAGCCCTTGCAAGCACAACGAAATTCCTCAGAAAAGAAGTGTACATGTAAAGCTCGATTTCAATAGCTTTTATCTAAATTAGATCCTCCCTATGTGCAGCCATCATTGCCCAAAAATAGCGTCCAGACAGTCTCTTTTGGCCAACACCATTCAACGCCTTACATATCAACCCAGGGTATTATATAGCATGCACGCCCTCCACCCTACTCTGGTCCACATTCCTCTCGCTTTCCGTCATCCCCACGAGCTCGAGCTCATCGGTCCCAGTCGTGCCATTCCCAGTATTGCCATTATTGTTCATCGCCTGTTCTTTCCGGTGACTCCAGCCCTCGGTCCCAACATACGAGCCCACGCCGACACCGATTCCCCACGCACGCGTGTAGCTCCTAGGACCCCAAGACCAGCCCGCACCGCGCGTGACGGGGAGATGGTACCACCTGAAACTGAACCAGGAGGAGGTAATGCCGATGAAGCTGCCGAAGAGGATATCGAAGCCCTGGTGGCGGAAATCTGTGAAGCGTGTGCTGGATATGTAGATTGCCGAGCCGATGGGGACGAGGACCAGGACGAGGCACCAGACGGGTGGAGCGGCGGCCTGGTAGCGGATGGGGACTACATTGTCTTCGACGTAGGAGGACATGGTTGAGTCGGTGTGCGATTTGTTGTGGGTCGGTAGGATGTTTCTTGATCGTAGGTTCGAGGGAGTGACCGCGGAGGTATAGGCGGGGTTGGTACTAAACGGACGCGGAGGTAGGAACGGGATCGCAACGGCGAATTTGGATGCGAGAAAGAGAGTCAAATAGAGGAGTCCAGCCCAGGAAACTAAACAGAAAATGAGTCGTGTGCGCGATGACTTCATTGAGTAGGAGTACTTACAGCTCGAATGCCCACTAGGGAACGATTTAAAGCCATCCTGCAGGATGTCATCGTCGTTGTTTTGACAAATTCCAGACGTGACCAAAACCCATAGAGGATTAAAGTCGTCTCCAACAGGGTTCACAGAGAACTCGGAGATCCGATTCAGATCAGGCTGGCAGCGGGAGAGGAAGTCCGGTCGCGGTTTTCCGAATAGAAGCTTCATGCCCTGAGTGACCATAAACGCAGTTGCGAGGGAGAGCGCAAGTCCCATCCAGCCAGTGTTCCACTCCCACATCTTCCGTCTCCAGATGAGCGACTTCGGGGTTCCCCTACTAGCAGTAGGACCAGGTACGAATATCAAGCAAACGACGAAGATAATAGCGGCAGGGCCAATCAGTGAGCACACGACTAGAAGCCATGTCGGAATAGTCTCATTTTTTTCGAATGGGTAGGATATCGAGAGATCTACGGGCGAGAAGGGTCGGTGGTAGGGTGTCAAATATTCCCAGCCCGCGCCGACAGCTGCAATAGCGCTATGAAGAGTCAGTCTCAATGCTTAATGCGTGATTGAAGTTTTGGTCTATAGGGGGTGTTGGCGCAAAATTGAAGGATAGATTTAGAGCGCCGGGGTCTGCTACTCACATTATTACAATCCAGTCGAAGATGTACGATAGTGCAAGCCGTTTTGACGGCAGTATAGAGTTTATTGTCCTCATCTTTGCGTCGAGGATTGTGTTTCGTGCGACAGCAGTCGAGGATGAGAGGGGTGGAAAGGAGAGACGAAAAGCGGAGGTCGACGGAGAGGCGGCTTCTCAGGGCGAGACGTAAAGAGTCTGAGGATTAAAAGTACTTAGTAGAACAACTTTCCTTGTGCTGTGACCGGCAATGCGCGCGGTTCATTCCAGCTTCTAGAAGACAAAGAAAATGTTCCACAAAGGAACAACGGTGGAGGAGGATATTATGAGCTCGCGTGGCTCGTCAAGAGGAAAGGGATAGTTCACACGCGGCCAAGGAGTGCTGACGTGCCCCTGCAGAGGCTGTGTAGAGAATCGCTGGCCGATCCCACTCGCGGCCAGAATACGATTGGCTACGGCGGCGGCAAAGAAGGATTCCGCGATCGATATCTGCACCACCGTTCAGCAGCTGTGAGCTATTTGAGGGCGATATAGATGGCGGTGACGACATACATGGCGGCGTCTCGCACGAGCCTAAAGCGGAATCCAGTCGCAAAAATGTGAAGCCACTGTGGCGTATATTTTTCTGATGTAATCGATCCAACACCAAACACCGAAAAAAAGATTCGCGACCGCAAGGGTATCTGTGACCAGTTCGCAAATAGAGGATTCCATACGCTGCTCCGGATACAGAACGACCTTTGCACAATGACGACGCCCCAGCGCGTCCTACCGCCACCCACAATCGATCTCCTCCTCAACCTCATCGACACACGCCCACAGTCAATCCTCACATCTCTCTCCGCGCACCCCCAACTCGCCTCGGCGTCCGATTCACATGGCTACTCTCTCGTGCACGCTGCGGTGTCCTACGCCCAGCTCCCCGTCCTCCGCGAGCTCGTCCAAACCTACAATGTCGACGTAAATCTCCTCGACGAGGACGGCGAGACCCCGCTATTCGCAGCAGAAAAGACAGACGTAGCGCGCTGTCTCGTCGAAGAGCTAGGCGCCGACTGGCGGGTGCGGAACGCGGAGGGAAAGACGGCCGAGGAGAAGGTGGGCGAGGAGGAGGGCGAGGCGCATGAGGTGTATCAGTATTTGAAGAGCGTGCGGGAGACGAGCGAAGGCGTTGAGGGTATTCATGCCCCGCCGCCACTACCAAACGGTGTCAAAGTCAATGTGGGATCCATGGAGGAGGAGGACGCGGGGGATGCGCCAGATCCTGAGATCAGACGGCGGATAGAGGTAGGAAGCCCCTGGTGCAAGCACATCATCGTCTGTTACAGGGTGTTCACGAGGCCATGCCTCATGGCTACCTCGAGAGTACTGCACGGAGACATGGCTGTAGTGCTGATGTCACATCCTTCGCACCGAACTGTGCTAACTCATAACCCACGCAACAGGAACTAGCAGCGCGCGACGACTTCCAGACCGAAGAAGGACAGAGGCAGCTAAGGGAACTGGTATCGGAGGTTGTCACAGGAATGGGAGCGGAGCAAGCGGGCCGGAATGTGAGGAGGAGGGCGGACTGAGACCAGCGCGAGACTCTTGGCTTTGTGGTGGACGCGTAACCAAAGATTGTTGCGGCGAAAAAGCCAAGGTATGGTGAATGAGGGCAATTACATGGGTCTAAATGGCAACTACGTCGGTATGCAATAGTCTCCCCATCTTTTGGAGGTTGTCACGAGCATTGTACGAGGCACCAATTACGCAACGACAGATGAAAATCGACAAAATGAGCATGGTATTGACATGCAACCTTCAGATGCGCCTCATATATCCTATGTAAACATTTGAGACCTGCCCGTGCGCTATAGCTTCTCGAGGAGAAGTCTCGCCCCAGCATTCCGTTCCGGCCTGACTTCAGCCTTTTCGTCCTTCGCGTTCTTCTTGCCCTTCTTCTGCTTCTTAGGCAGCTCCTTCAGCCGTTCGGGCATCGCCGGTCCGGCTGCAGCTTCTAGCTGTTTACGCTCTTTCTTCAGGGCCTTGAGAACTTCGCCCTTCTTCTCAAACCCTTCAGACTCTACTAAACCAACGATGACAAAAGACCCAGGACCAGTCGCCCACTGTACAACGTTGTCTTTGATCTGGTCCCAGAAGATATCCGCAAATCCAAGAGGGGGTTCTACGGGTACCACCTTTCTCGTCTTCGGGTCGAACTTACCACCTTGGACGAGTGTTTTGAGCATGTTCTTTCCGTGACTCGCAGCCTTCTCGTCGCCGGAGGATGTTGGGAGTGATGAGTCAAGTATCTGTTGAGAGAGTCTCGCCACCTCTGCCAGTGCCTCCTGGCGCTTCTTTGGCTCCACCTCGGGCGCGCCAACGAGAACCTCGCCTAAGAATTGTAGGCCAAAGCTGAAGGACGCAAAATCTGCGGCTCGGGATGTGATGGCAGTCAACAGTTGAGCCTCAATTGGCCTCGCAATTTCCTGTAGCCGTATGGTTGGGTCCTTCTTCGAAGTTGTCGTGCGAATTGCGTAAAGCTCGGCTAGTCGTTCGCGTGTGTTATCGTCCAGCAGCCACTTGCTGTCGGAAGCAAATGGATATAGTAGGACTGTGCGCGCGCGGACATCGTTCGTTAACTCCAACACCTTGTCAGGGAGGCTGTCGTTGGTTGGCAAAAGTTCTCCAAAGATCGACTTGGATGTTAGTTTGGTGTCATCCACGACGGCCATCGCAGCAAGAAGGACGTGATGGGCATTGGCGTCAAATGCCATCATGTGGATGGTATCCTTGTATGGTCGTAGAAAGAGCTTGCGATCCTTTGCTGTACCATAGGCCAGTGCTAATGACACGAGTCGAGATCCCGGTTTTGTGAAGGCAAGATTCTTTAGCAGGTCCACATTGTCAGGCTCTTCACCCTCCTTGATCGTGGCATCTGGCTTTAGATGTTCGAGGAAGTCATTCGCTTCGCTGGTGCCAGGTTTGCAGGCCAGGAAATATTGAAGCATCGCGTCGTGGAGCATTGTGAATCCAGTCAGCTTTTTCTGAATGAGCTGGTTGATTTGTATCTCGAGGTGCTCCATGATGGGCTTTCGTTTCTCGGGAGACTCTTCCAGTATCGCGGATAACTCTGCGGTGATGGGTCCTTTGGTATTAAGGCCTTGAATGGAGAATTCGGGGCCGTACCATTCGCGGAGGAGACGAGTCTTCTGTGTTGTTGTCGCAACTTGCCTATACGTATCATCCAGTATCCAAGCAGCTTCTGGGTGATTGATCATGCGCCGGACATGACCATAGAATTCCGAGATGATCAGTTCCAGAATTTCAGGGTCGCTTTAGCGATGTCAGTTGGAACAATCTCCTAGCTTGAACAACATACCCTTTCTCAAGTAGCTTCGCAATCAGAAACTTCGAGTACTTGCCCTCCGCCAATGTCTTGAACTCTCCCTTCAGCTCGCGGGCTATCATCCTCCTCTGCTCCATATTGGAGTATTTGACGGCACACTGAACAACGCGGACCGAGTCGTGCTTGAAGACAAAATCCTTGACCCTGCCTGTGACTATCTCGAATAGTTCTACTACAAGCTTGTTTCTCTCTTCCTTCTCGGTGTGTGACTTTAGGCGCAATTTCTCCCAAAGCTTTTTGGAACGTTCGATAATGTCGGCGTTGGGCTTCGCAGCCTTGCGTTCTTTTGCAAGTACTTTTTGTTTGGCATGAGCTTCCCTAGATGAGTTCGCTAATGCTCAAGTTAGACATACACATGCATGTGAATGGAACAAAACATCGAGCATACCATTGAGTGCTGCAAGCGCAGATGTCTTGTACTCTTCCTGTGAAACCTTCTTGCTCCTTTTCTCCTTCTTTGGCTCGCTGTCCTCGGAAGTTTGCGCTTCGACGTCTACTTCGCTGTCCTCGTCCTCCGAAGTGCCCACGGTGGCTTCCTTATTGGCAGCAAAGCCATGGAATCCATTCTCGTCTTCGCTAGTGTCCGACTCAATCAGATCGTCTGAGTCGTCCTTGATCTTGGGCTTTTTTGAGGCTTTGGGGCGGTGGGCCACATCGTGCTTTGCGGATTGCTTGGATGAAGACTTTTCGACTTTGACCTTCTTGCTTTTGGTCTTGGTGTCGGTCTGTGCAGGAGTTGCGGATTTTCGCTTAATGCCGCCCATTGTTCTTGGTGAGAAATAATTGTCTGTCTTCGAAATTTTTTAACGTCGAGGTCAAGATTGGAAATGGGAAATTTTCGAGATGCGTATGGCAGAACGAAAGGCGGTGACGGGCCGAAGTGTCCCCGGCGCTGTGCTACTTGCGGGCTAGGCGCTTAGCCCCTCTCTGAGATCGACACAGCTCGCTCGTCACTCCAACCTCACCCCTCCATTCTCTACGGCTTGAGCTCATGCTCGTATTCTTCTGGGGCCTCTCATACTACATCTCTCTTGTAGAAATTACACAATTCACTGACCAATCTGACTCCTATCTCGCCGGTATCCACTCGGGACGGCTCCGGACTTGTCACATTTCACCATATTGCCTCATCGCGTAGGCGAGATTTGTCCTGCAGCCTCATGCACTCTCGCTAAATGCTCGTGCTGCAGCATCGAGGATGAATGGAAAGTTCCATAACTTGCTAGACCAAAATACGTTACAAGTCCTGGGTCAAGAGCCGTCACTCAATCACCCCACGACACAAACCCGAGTCTGATACACTACCACAACTACCACCACCGCTGTAATGAATTTGTGAACTCTCTTCGATTGTGGAGAAGTCTTGTTACTTTTCCTCCATCAATTTGATTCGCAGGACGAATTCAACATCATCTCTTCTACCCATGACAGTTAACAATGTCATACAGTAGTATCTCAGTTCCAGGTGTGCATCGCTGGAGAGCTCCCAACCCGTTCACGACGATGCACGGCCGTTCCACCATGCAACTCGGCTGGCAGCGACAGCCATGCGGCTTCCATGCCGCCGTAGCTAGGGCAGGGACAGTATAAATTTTTATGAAAAATTGCCCAGTCAGGCAGCATGGCCGGAGATACCCATCGAAGGACGCGTGGGTATAAAACGCCCATTAACATGAGTTCCATTGCCCAACCCCCAGCGCTTCCCCGGAAAATCATATATACATCCCTTCCCCCACCTCATTTATATTCGGGTCAATACTGAGATTCACCCTAATTTGCCGCGCCGGCCCCCAATTGTCGTTCGGCTAATGGCTTGAGTAGATGCTTAACTCTACTTCCTCCAGGAACAGCGAATGGCATCATTTCTCTCGCCTTTACGAAATGCAGCTCCGGGTCATCGCTGTAGGGAGGCTGAAGGTGCCATCTCTGCAAGCGCAGTATTTCCTCAGCATCTACGATTCCATACAGTTATTTAATATATCTTCCGCCGAAGAACGGCACCTTCTTTTTACATCTTTCCTCATTTCTTGGCCTCTCTCACGCCATTTCCATCAATATTCATGAGCTGTTTTTTCAATCCCTGCTGTAGACGGACATCGGATTATGTGTACCAGGAACCTTCCAAGCTAGTTTTGCATCGCGACAGTCGTGATCCCTTTGTTCCAGGTTCCATCAAAGGACTGTGCACGGTTTATGCTGTGTACCCCTAAAGCCCGGTTGGAATCAGTCCACCGTGTCGACGCGCAGAACGGACCTGTATCTCTACCATGTCTCCTGCTCCTACATCCACCGGCTCCCTATCTCATTCATCCAGCCACTGAAAAGAGAGCTCGTTAAAGCAATGATCTGGATCCTTTATTTTTGGCCTCCGTTCCTTTTGATCTTTGAATCGCTTCGCGAGTTCCTGGGGAAGTTTGAGAGGCGAGTCTGGACACTGGACTCTCACCCGGGCCCAACCAGGAATTTCTACCGTTGTTGACGTACCCACGTGTATTGCATGCCTGACACTTGAAAACTCTCTTCATTTATTGATATTGTGGTGCTTCTCGCCAAGAAACGTCTTTTCGCCTCCACGCCTTCATTGCTGCCAGTTCATTTCTGCGAACCTAGTCTAACGGTCTAATCCGATGACCTAATTTCGATGGGAGCTTGCGCATTCACACCATCTCACGCGTCTTCTGTACCTCCAGGGGCAAGTGGAGCAACGGACTCTCGGTCGTCTATGCCGTGGTTAATTTGCTATTTTGGAGAATGCTATCGAAGCGGCAGACGTTGAGGTCGTTGGGCCGGTGGGAAGACGTATAAAGATGTCGAGACTTCGCTCTTCTCCTTCTCACTATCAAGCAAGCACTCCAGTCTCATCTCCCAGGACAAGTCCCATCATCCAACTTCCAACATGAAGCTCAGCACCATTCTTTACATCATGGGCGCGTCCAGGTAATCTCCCCCATCTATTCTTCACTCCCGGCAATTTTGCTAACAGCATCATAGCCTCGTCGCCGGCGCCCCTCAAGATGATGAGGAGCCCGAGGAGCCTGAGGTCCCTAGCTTCCCCAGCTTCAGCTTCAGCCGCCCTACTGGGCGTCCCACTGGCATCCCAATCCCTAGCTTCAGCCGTCCAACTGCTCGTCCCTCTGCGCCGGCAATTCCCAGCTTCAGCCGCCCAACTGGTCGTCCATCTGCACCGCCAGTTCCCAGCTTCAGCCGCTCTGCCCGCCCAACGCCAAGTGGCCTTCCCCCACTCCCCAGCTTGAGCTTGCCAGGTCTGCCATCATTCCCTGGAAAGCCCAGCTTCTCCATCTCCGTCCGCCCTACACCCTCTGGAAAGCCGACCCCATCAGCAAAGCCAACCAAGTCTGCTAAGCCGACACCATCGGTGAAGCCCACCAAGTCTGGACGCCCAAGCCGGACCTTCTCCCTTCCCCCGAAGCCAACGGTAAGAATTTCCCCCTCCCTTCTACATAGTATGCTTGCTTAACGCGCTTCCAGCCCACTGACGATGGTGACGACGATGATGATGACGATGATGACAAGACCCCATTGTAAATCACTCGCCCTATAATACCGTAGGCTTGAGTCCGCGGGGATGATGTGATGCACTGGATGTGTAGTTTAATTCTTCGCGATGTTTATCTTGAACTGCAAATATAGATAGACGTCGGCCACTGGAACAAACAGTGGATCTAGAACAAGGGTGAGCGGGCTGGCTTTGATCATAACGGTGTTAAGACCTCGTCCTGGATGACAACAGCTTGTTCTGGTTTGGTGTTGAGTTTGATATCCCAATACACTGTCACTATCGAATTGGGTTCTGCCTACTTTTTGCTACGAACTTGCAACGCATATTCTGATCTGTTGACATGCCTTTTCGTTCAGCTCACGCCTCTCATGTTCTCTACTACCAGTTCTTCCCACGAATTTACATATCCAGCTCTCCCATCTGCCGCTTCGACTCCCTAACCCTAAAGTTTCCGTATAGACGCCCAGCTTTTGCTCTATACAGGCCGTTGTTTAGATCCACACTTCAAATGCCACTAATGCACTGTTTATTAATCCCCTATATACACCCCGTCACACATCATGCCGAGAACCACGCTTCAATTGGTCAATCGTACAAAGCACGAATGACTCCAGTTCACAGTAATATCACACGTGTACCGTAAATGCGTTCAGATCCCCGCTCGTTCCGATGTTCGGCCCCTCCGACGTACGGGTGTTCATTTATCCTACTCTAATTTTAGAATTACGATGAGTGCGGTGTTTGCACGTTGTCGTTATATGGATCGTACGTGCGCGTATTCTCGCCGCTAGATACTGGATCCAGCATCTCAAAGCGAGTAGCAACTACGCGCGCCGCTTGCGCAGGCAATCTACACCATACAGGCCAAGCCAAGGTAAACAAGCTCCTGTGCCTGGCGATCCGGAACGCTTAGCCTGCGCCGAATTCCGTAGCTGCGCGTAGGAAATCATAGTAGTTGGACGGAGGAAGGACCGCGGGATTCGAAGGCGTTGGGCAGCATTGCACGAACTCGGATATATATCCTTGTGGAAGTGGAGCGTGTAATTGTAGAGCGATGAGGTAGTTACCCTGTGCCCGGTTGGTGGGACACGAAATGGCGAGCACGCAACTTGCCATGTCCTTATGTCGCGCTTGTATTCGAGGGATCCTGGACTTTGATGGACAGGCATGCCTTGGAATAATGTTTCTCTGTTATGTATGCTGAAAGGTCAAACCATGAAGTCCAAGTATTCTAAAGTCACTTGTTCTATACCTAGGATACCCATCACTGGCATTTACCGGATCTTAATCCCTGCCAGGTATGCTGCCTGTTCTGAAGAGTTTGCAATGGAGATTTTATGTGGGCAGACGGGATGGGGATTCGTCAGCCTGCATAGTGTTGGGGGACGACATAAATTTCAAAACAATGAAAAAGAATGATAAAGAAAAAAAAGAAACCCCAACCCGCCGTGCTGACCGCGGTATTCGAACTACCGCCCCTTGCGTGTCAGCCCACTTCCTAGTTAGTTGCAAGGCGCCCTCCCGAACGGACAAGTTGAGGCTCTTGACTTTGTACCGATGGAAGATCTTCTAAACTACGAAATATATATACCGGTACAAGAGGTGGGTGAGGTTTTTTGGGCCCGTGCGGTGCTGTATATATTGACTAGCTTTCACTTACCAAGTACCACTACACTACCTCTCCTCTGCACACACTCATATACCATGCCCACCCGCCTCATCTCATCCCCACTCACTTGCTTGCATACCTCCCGAAATCTGGCTCTGCTCGCTGCATAATGCCTCCCATCCACCTATTAATTCGCACTCGTATATCGATGCTCATCTAAACATCTCCACCCAAAACCCAATACCACGGGTCCTTTCGCCAGCCTCAAAGTCTGGCTCGCTCGCCTGGATAAAATGTGTCGCTTCCACCCGTCCGAACGGCCGGCGTTGCCATGCGACCGCCATTCATGCCTTGTGTTTTTGGGGTTCATACTGCGCTTCCTATGAGAATGGATGAAACACGGTTCATGGATGTTGCCCTGCATCTTCGCTCCGACATCAGTATTTGCCCTGCCTCGCGACATACGGGAAGAATGAAATCCACAGTCGGAATGTAAAGTAGGCCATTCAATTACGCGGTAGGCTTGCTCTATATGGAGTAGATTGGGGCATCTAATCTAATCAACAGCAATAAGATTTTAAGTGCGAAGGCTGCGAGTCAGAAGACTTCTACTCGGAATTTCTCCATCGATGCCAATCTGATTAGAAAGGCCCTTGAGGGTCTCTACCAGCTTTTCAGATTCGCTTGCCCCCGATTCCCTCGCTTCCGGGAGCTAGAGGCGAGCTGTAGCATCCTTTGCCTTTTGTTCTCGCTTGACATCTTTGGAGGTTTCCCTGGCAATGAACGTGGATATATGCATGTCGAACCCCTACCCATGGTTCCTTACAGGTCCCCGTCCTTGGTAGTTTGGTATTAGCCGACTCCAGCACTGATATCTTAACAGGATATGTAGTAAAATAACAAGATCGCAGTCCACACACATAAAAACATCTCGCCCACCGACAAATACACCATAGATATTTAAAGACCAAATATGCCACCAAATGTCGTTAGAGCTAGTCAAGGCGTTTCCATTGACATGTTCGAATGGTTGTTGCTTGTACATCTCGCAAAGCACGCTTATTTCCACTTTGGGCTGGATTCCTCTACACATCCTGTATCAATCCACACGTCGAGGAAGCAGCACAACGTCGCAGTTTTTCAACACGCCATCCGAGACCACGCGAAGCTCATTGGCTACCCAGACGTAAGAAAACTTGCGTAGTTGGACCCTGATGTCCGGGCAAAGACTGCGGTTCCGAAGCTGTGGAGAGACCGGGCTCGATATAGCCAGACCTCCAATCCTCCTCCTCCCTCACAACCCAACTCGCAAGAAAAGGCGACCTTTGATTTCTACGGCATCGCCTTCCCTGGACGAAGTTTGTTACTCACAGCCAAAACTTCATGCATTCGCTACCTCACCCCTCAATCCCCACTCCAATCCATTCCCCGTCTTCTCCCCTCTCCCCCAATCTATCTCCACCCCCCCGCCCTCACCCTCCAAACCTCATAACCCCCCCAATCCAACCCCCAGCATCTACATCAGCACTCCCCGGAGCAAAATCCCCCCACACACCCCAACCATC